>CM062296.1:292706011-292835844 GCA_031216915.1 Pictodentalium vernedei
TAGCACTCAGTGGATTAAAATGTCGTATTATTGACACTTTTTCGACATGTAGGCCTGTCAAATTCATAATATTTTTGTCTCCCGCTTTTTGAAAAAAAGGGAGATATTAAATTCTGGGTGTCCTTCCGTCCTTCCGTGTTTTTCGTTTCCAGACTCTAACTTTCCTTACAGTCAGTTGATTTCTATGAAATTTGGGTGGTAGATCACTTTCATCAATTGTGGTTTAAGTTCGAATATGGACATTTTCCGTGCATATTTAATTAGGTTGCTGAAATTTGATTGGCTGATGGTTTCCAGACTCTAACTTTCCTTAAAATCAACCGATTTCGATGAAATTTCATATATGGATTACTTTTATCAATACCTAGGCCACGTTCGAATATGGGAAATTTTGTAGCGAAAATCTGTCCGTCTGCCTGTCCGTTTGCCCCGTGCGTCAACACACCTGGGACTAAAAGCCCTATTTATGAACCGATCTTCACGAAACTTCTTGGGTATCTTTGTTATCATTGTGAGACCAGAATATCTGTTTTGGGGTTTGGTCCAAATTTCAAGATGGCCGTTTTGTTGCGAAATTGGGTGTAATCAGTTTTTTGTACAGAACTTCTATATGAAAGTACGGATTTGAATAAATTTTTGTGTGAATGTTTAGTAACATAGAATACATCACATATAATATGGGTTTTGTTTTCGTGCAAAAATTATGTAAATTAGGGAAACTTTGATTTATTCAGTGCTACTACTAATACACAGTAAGTGCACACCTTCCGTGTTTTTCGTTTCCAGACCCTAACTTTCCTTACAGTCAGTCGATTTCGATGAAATTTGGGTAGTTAGATCTCTTTCATCAATTGTGGGTCCAAGTTTGTACGGGCATTTTCCGCACATATTTAATTAGGTTGCTTAAATTTGATGTTGACCTCCGTGAAAATAAATCTGATAACCACTGTCTGAAGCACTGTCTGTTCTGTCTCTTCTAAATAACTTCCACTTGCAACTCAACTATATTACACTGGATGCATTAATTCCCCTTGAAACTGCTGCCCAGCGGGAGACATGAATTCACTGAATTTGCTCGTTATACTGATATCTTTTGGTCCAGACTGAGCTGGTGCAAACTCAATATTATCAAGGGCCAAACACAAATTTTGAACCCCCAATCCTCAAAATTTGCATACAATACCGAAATTAAAAGTCCTATCTGGCCCTCTATACTTTTACTATCTGCGCATGTGCAGGACTCAGGAAGAGACCGGAATTGGTGCCAACATCATTCTTTGTTTGGCCCAAAGTCACTAAACATCTCAACTGACATCTGTGCTTTAAATCTCTCTTTTGGTGGATGCCAGACACAAATCAATGAAGTATATGGTGGATTCAAGGCATTAAATGGATGATGGAAGTGAACAACGGTGGTTTGAGACGTTCAAGGCTGTAACTTTTAAACAATATGAAAATTATTTCATGTTACCCAATTTCTGGATATACGCCTTGACGTCATTAGTTTTGCTAATGATTTACCTACTTTTGATTATGTGTACCTTCCCTATCCTTCCATGAACCCTCCGGTTAACTCCTAAGCTTTCAGGCTGTTTTTTATAAAAAAATTTTTATTAAATTTCTTAGGAGTTTAACGTGTTGTACAGAATGTTTATTCTGTTTTTCCCCCACTATTACGTCCTCACCCTAGGGGTGTTGGGTCGTTTTTGTCTTACATCTCCTACTGGATGCATTGTTTTTTCTTCACATAAAGATCTAGCTTTGCATCAGGTATCAGTTAATTATTTACTGACTTGGCCTTTTGTGTGCCTTTTGTCTAGTTTCCGGATTTTCTGTCCCAATGTTGTTTACTTTTAACAACGTCCTTAACAGGTAGTATTCAGGGTTTTATTTCATCACAATTATATTAGGATACATTTATTAATATTCTGGTAGTGTAGCTTTAATATTTTGGTATTGTCCACACTTAGGCTCTATCTCGAGATGCCCTTGGGCTCGTGTGGTTAGGGAACTTAGGCGTTTTCAAAAAGATTTTACGGAATAAATTTGTTTTAATTTATTTTGAAATTATTTTTGATTGTCTTCGTCATGGTATCCTTATAGTGTATGATGATATGTTAGATGTTAGGAGTGCAGTGAAGTTGTTGGATTATAATTATTTATGAATTACTGCCTTCAGTGTGGGGCGTAATAGTCTACATTGGATTTACATGCTTGTTGCCTTTAGTCTCTGCACTCCTACTGATTCTGGTCCTATTTGTGTGATCAGGGTTGACTCATTAGGACACTAAAGTTGAAAGTGGGTGTCACGCTATGTATCGCGGTGAAGTTTCCAATGTCGGGGCTGTCACCGCAAGATAATTCGATTTCTCAGTTTCTTTTCCAGAGGAACAAGAACATGGTGATGGTATTGTGACACCCGTCCAGAATGTGCTGCTGTTGTTGTTGAGGAGTAAACAAAGCTAGCTGCTAAGGTGCTCTTGAATATAAGGAATAAGGCCTCTTATTCCAGCAGCTAGCTCGACCGGTCAGGCGTTTACCCGATAGTGGGAACCGTAATACCGGGTATGTCCGATGTGGTTGAGGAGAGTGTAGATTTGGGTAGAGTGAACACCTTTTAATAAAGAGCTCACCCAGCGGCGACGGCAAAATAAGGGGAAGAAGTCTGCAAGTTTCTCTTCGGGAAGCTCGGCGAGGTCCGCATCAGACCGCGAAAACCTTCTCTAACCCAGTAATAGTCGGTGTTGACTATTGCTTTGAGAAACTTACACTGAGTTGGAGCTAACATCCTCCCTGGCCGCTCAGGATGCTCCTTCTACACAGCAGCCGGGCCGGCTGCAGTTACGGTTTCTTTCTCCACTTTAGCGAATCACATGTGACTGCACACTAGCTACACTACTATAGATGTTCATGCAGCCGAGCGAAGACGCAGTCTTTACCCTCAAAGAAAGAAGATAAAGAAGGAAAAGAAAGTCGGCCCTTCCAGTAGCTAGTGATTAAAGGCTTGATTCATCGGGACATTTGACGAAGAGATCTGCAACCAGATCTCCAATCCGGGAGCAACATGCGGCAGAGAAGGATGGAGTTGACCGTATTTCTAAGTCGCTGCTCCACAAGCCTCCGTAACAGACTTGCTGTCGCAATTTGCGCAGCTTATCGCAGCTTAAAAACCCAGCAAGGGGCACCCGTCAGCAGGCTATGGTAGTGAGTTGTCGGACGTGCTGGGTCGGTCCGGACATTTGTGCATGTAGAAGACGCCAGAAGTTTCTCTACGGGCCGCTCGGCTAGATCTGGGGTCAGATCACCGATTGGAGAACCCTCTCCATCCCGTTAACAGCCGGGGTCGACTGTGTCCATTGTGAGAAACCATATTGAGTCGGAACACGCATCGAATGTTCCTTCCACACTGCAGCCGGGGCTGGCGGCATTTATGGCTTCTTCTGCTTACATGGAAGCGCACGAAAGTTAACCTAGAAGTTTCTTATCAGGATACTAGGCGAGATCTGCAGAGCGTTTTTCTTCCCGTTAACAGCCGGGGACGACTGTTTTGTGTTGTTAGAAACTTCAATGAGTAGGAGCATCTTTCCAGAGTGTGACGAGTTTGGATGCTTCTTCCGCACTTCAGCAGGGGTCGGCTGTTGTTACGGCTTCCTGTTCTTCCATGGATATGCATGCTAGGGGATAGATGCCTACAAGTTTCTAACGGAATGCTCGGTGAGGTCTGGAGCAGACCACGAGCTGGAGAACCCTTTCCTTTCCGTCAACAGTTGGAGTCGACTCTGTTTGTTTTGAGAAACTTTAGTGATTAGGATGCCCATTCACACTTGTGGTTTTCACACTGCAGCCAGATCTGGTTGCAGCTATGGCATCTTCCCCTGCTTTCATTAATGAAGCATGTTGACTGCAGACTAGCTATCCGACTTCGCATGTTCGGGTTGATAGCTAGTCGTTCGAGGCATTTTTATACGGGACATGTGTCTAGGATCTGGGGCCAGATCTCCATCTGTGAGCAGCTTATGATAACAAGTGGCTTATCATTGCTCTGTTAGCCTCGGTCAAGGATCAGCTGCTGCAAATTGCTCTGCATATCGCAGCATTCCAGTAGTCGCTGGTACACCGTTTAACAGGCTCCGATGGTGAGCTGTCGGACGCTGCTTCGTTGGTCCAGTCATCCATTCAGTCGGATGGAGTTGACCATATTTTCAGATGGAACATTTGGATGGTGAGAGGGCTGCGGAGTGTGAGACTCCATCCCTCGCAGAAGGGCACTTTTAGACTATGAAATTTTAGTCATAAGCTCATAGAATCTTGTTCCATCTGATTATAAGTCTGCATTTTCTAGGCAAAACAGCTTATCATACCGGCCGATGGAAAGATGATGATCTTTCATCCCCGGATCTTTTGGCTCAGGTGTGGAGGACTTTTGTCCCGATTAACGACGCCTTCCTTGCCTTAGCAATAGTATAAGAAATGCAATGCCCTATTCTTTACGAATAGAGGTTCCATAGTGCATAGTTAGGCTGAGACAGCTGTCTTGTTTGGAATAGGGCTTTTAGAGGGAATAAGTATGTCTTTTCCTTATCTGTATTGTATTCCTTGGCGTCAAGACATTTAATGCCATTGTGGATGCCATAGTAGCCTTATGTACTGTTACAGCGGTCTTTTCTTATACATTAGCGGCTAGTGTTGTAAGTCTCCGTTTAGTGAGCTTTCAAAGGCCGCAGGTGACACAGATATGTCTTCACGCAGACGAAAGCTCATAACTGCGTAGCTACCTTGAGACTACAGTCTCTTTGGGAATTATGGCTGTTAGAACAGCGGCTTGTCATTCCCTACCTTGCGCGATGATGGTTGTAAGTCTCTGTTTAGTGAGCTTTCAAGGTCGCAAGTTATACTGAGATATCTGTCTTCACGGAGATGAAGACTTCTAAGCTACGTTAACTAGGCTCTGACCGCTGTCTTTTGGGATAAAACCACTAAAGGAATAATGCTTTTTGGTTTGTTTTCCTAGGTGTCATAGATCTGAGTCTTATTGTTGACACCATAGTAGTAGGAATTTAGGGCTGTTAAAATAGCGGCTCTTCATTCCCTACCTTGCGCAAAGATAATTGTAAGTCTCCGTTCAGTGATTTTTTTTTTGTTGCAACTTACACCGATATATCTGTCTTCACGGAGATGAAGACTTATAAGCTACGGCTGGCATTGTAAGTCTTCTTAGTGGGCTTCTAAGGCCACAGTTATCAGCCTTTCTTTTTTTCTTCACGCATAGGAAGACCTTTAGCTGCTTCAGCTAGGCTGAGGTTCTTTGTCCAATCGGACATGATACCGTTATGTTAGAGGGGGTTATCTCTCTTCCTAGAGGTATGGTTTGGTGTTAGTTATATGAGGCGATAAGCCTTATTGATGACGCCATATTTACCTAATTGGATTAATGAGCGTTTCTTCAAATGCCTATACCAAACTCCTTCTCAGGAATATATTTCCTGATATCAGATCGAACGTAAGGAGTTCATCTAGGTTTTAATGATCGGGTGTCGGAACATTGTTTTCGTCTACCTTTTCATTTCTATCCAATCTATTGCTGTGGATTATATTTCCACCCCAGAGATTGGATATTATGTCTATATGGTGTATTATTTGTTCATCACGTCCCTCTCCAACCTTTGTGGCATTATGGAGTGGGTCAGACATGAGGGAGCCCTGCAGTTCCTATACTATTTGATAACTATCATAACAGCGATTCAAGTAATGCGGGTGAGGGGGGTTCGATAGGAATTATTCGTTGAACCCCCCCCCCCCCCCCCCCCCCCCCCCCCTTTCAATGTGTTAAGAGGCTCTACAGGGCAGGGACGTTGTTTTCTTCCTGTAAGCCTCGCATGCATTCAAGTATATCCATTCCTTTCATGCCTCCTCGATTGGCGGCTGGGTCGTGTTCTAATGGCGACCTCATGGGCACATCCACTATTTAGTTGGTTTGATTCCTGTGGTTGATCGTTTATAAGTCATATACGAAAATTTAGTTGGTTTGATTCCTGTGGTTGTTCATTTATAAGTCATATACGAGCATATGATTCCTTATCAATAAAATTGCTAGCCTTCATGTACCTGTGTGGCTGACATGTTGGTTATCTAAGCGACATTCTCCAATTTGGCAATTAGTCCACTCTGAAAAGTTTCGCTCAGACCGGTCTGGCCTTTTCTTATGACGTATGAGTGTATAACTCAGTTAACTGCATAATAACGTTGTATTATTCATTCAGTTTCCTGGTTACACTTGTATCACTCAGTCATACCTTGGATAAGGCTGTATTCAGATGAGTACATGCAGGATTTCATTGCTCTTGTGCATAATATGTGTATTTATTAGGCAGACGCATTATTGAACAGATTATATAAATTCTTGCTCTGCTTTATAGAGCTCATGAGAATTTTGGGGCTATTTGGATCAGTTAATGGAACTTCCAATTTGCCGTCTATGCATACATTCTCAATATATTTTTTATACTGTACCAATGACCCAGACTTAGCTGGTGCTAACTCTAACAAAACCAGGGCCAAACACAAATTTTGCCCCCCAATCCCCAAAAATTTGCATCCAAAACAAAAAGAAATCATGTCCTAAAGGACCTCCATACTACGCCTCTACTGCGCATGCGCAGTGACGCAGACGTCCCGAAATTGGTGCCAATTATCATTCTCTGTTTGGCCCTTCATCAGTCAACATCTCACTGATCTTTGTGCTTGTAAATCTCAGTTTAAAGGATGCCAGACACGTAATTTTTGGAGAAAATGTGATTCTAAGGAGGATAGAAGGAGGAGAGGAAAAAGAAGTGACAAAAAATAATCAGGGCTGTACTTAAAATTTTTTGATGAAATTATGTTAAGTTGCCTATTTTCGAGGCATGGGCCTCTTGTTGTCATTCTCGCTAATTGTTGCACTGCTTATTCAGT
This sequence comes from Pictodentalium vernedei, assembly GCA_031216915.1. Classification (NCBI taxonomy): domain Eukaryota; kingdom Metazoa; phylum Mollusca; class Scaphopoda; order Dentaliida; family Dentaliidae; genus Pictodentalium; species Pictodentalium vernedei. The sequence continues at coordinate 292,712,963 of CM062296.1, forward strand.
GTTTCCTCTCCCCTAGCCTTCTAAAGTCCCCCCTTGCAATTCACCCATGCTTTTGGCATATTTTTGAGAAATTTCATTTCTAAAATTTCCTGGGAGAGTTGCTTGGTTACAGAATGTTTTCTGTTATTTTCCCCATAGTTACGTTTTCACCCATGGGTGTATAACGTTTGTGTTCTGCATCTTCCATCTGATGTTCTACAGATTCTCCCCTGGGAGTCTCTGTTTTGCATCAGATAGAGTGTAATTGATGACTGATTCCGGGCCAGTTTTTTCAGTGCCTGGAGTCATGTTTTCTGGTGTTTTTACACTGTTTGTTTTCATTGGCAACAGCCTTTTTTGAGGGGGGCTATTTGCCTTTGCTGTAGTTTATCTCACTATAAGATACATTTATATTATCCGAAAGTGTCTCATTAATTATTTAATATAAATTTAAAATTTTTGACCACACTTTGCCATCGGATCCATCGGGGCTCAACGTTACTTTTCAGCAACTTGGGCTTCGCTGAAAAAATATTTTTTCAAAATTATTTTGTTTTGCAATTGTTTTTTCATTTATTAATGGATCATGTTATTATGTATCTTTGTGTCAGGGGTTTTTGCGAGTAACTAGGACTTATTGTTGTCGTAATAGGAAGAAATCTTCCTCTGACTTTCATGATCATTGTATTAATTGTAGTCAGTGTTCTCGCATTAATCCCTGTCCTATATGTGAACATTGGGATGAGAAACATTGGAAACGTGTGTCACGATATGTTGTTTCTGGAGAAAGAGCGATTCCGGCTCTTTCTCCGCAAGGTCACTCTACTCTCTCAGTTTCTATTTCAGAGGAACCAGAACAGGGTGATGTTTCCATGTTATCTTCTTCAAGTGTGCGTCCGTCGTCACAAATGAATTCAGAGCTAGCGGCAAAAGTGCTCATGGAGATTAGACATATGTCGTCCGCTAGCTCGCCCGGTGTAGCGTCCATTCACCGAATGGTTCGGCAGCCGGGTTCATCTGATGCGGTCCAAGAGGAAATTTTGGGTGATGCGAGCACTATAAACATAATAGATGCACACCCAGTGACGGCTGATAGTAAGCGAGAACGGAGGAAGCCTTTGAGTCCGGTTCCTAGCTCGTCCAGGTCCAGCCGGGCCGTGAGCGAGAGAGGCCCCTCTCTCGTACAACAACATCTGGGACCAGATGTTGTGGTACAAAATGTGTCTTTAGCGGAGCATACGTCCGTCGCTCGGGACGCTCCGTTGTATAAGCAGTTCGCAGAGACTGTTAAGGCTTCCTCTTCTCGTCAGCGCACACGACCGCACCTTGGCTGCGTGACCGCCGATATATTACCAGCTTCGCCGATGAAGGATTCTTCGGCGACCAGGTCACACCATCCGGCAGCCAGGGATTCGAGACCGATGGACTCTGGACGTTCACATAGGAAAAGTATGCGGGAGCCATCTGATGCGGAGCTGCCCTCGGCAAAGCAGCGAAAGACTGCGCCTCCGCAGGTCTCGACGCCGGACATTCTTGTGCAGATAGCACAGCTTATCGCAGCATCCCAGCAGCCGACAGAAACGGTGTCGGATCGAGAATTATCCGACGGCGCTGGGTCGGTACGCTCCGCCGAAGCATCGGGGGCGGACGACCGGGAACATCATGAGGTCCGACCGGATGGTGAAAGGGATACGGATGACTTGGAGCTATCCCTTTCGGAACAACATAAAGCTGCCGTGGACTTCATCCGGCACTTTCTCCCTCAAGTTGTTCCGTCGGGCCAGACTGCTGCGCTTCCGGACAAGAGAATTATAGCGTCATTGGACTCTGATTTTTTTGAGCGGTTCAGGGACATCGCTCCCGAGTTTCCGTCGCAGTCCAATAATGTTGCAAGAACATTTGAATTATTGAACGACGCTATATTTAAACTTGCTTCCAGGACGGGGAAAGCAGGTTTCTTGTCCGCTAATACTCTCAACCTGCCTTTCATTAATGCAAGGAATAAATTCGATACGGCAGGACAGGGTATACCGAGAGTTCCTCTGCGTATGGACGACGAGGCGGAAGACTTAGAGCTATCATTACCGTCGTCAGCTTCTATTCCAACCGCGGTGTTGGAAACAGCTATTGCGTCTAACAGAGCCAATTTAGATGCCTTATCTTACGCAGATCACCTTACTAAGGCGTTATCACTGCGCCTTCAGGGGAAAGAGTTTCAGGATATACAATCCTCTTTAAGACTTCTTTCAAGGGCAGTAGCTTATTCCACGTGTAACTCCGCCCTTTCAGTGGCAAATCTGGAGTTGGTTAGACGTGACGCAGCCCTAGCTACATCCACTAGTGGATTCTAAGGTGAAGAACTCTCTTAGAGTCGCTTCGGTCTCAGGAGAACTTCTCTTTGACGGCAAGCTTTCCGCTATTTATGATAAAATTAAAAAGAAAGCTAAGGATTCTCTGTTGTTCAGATCTGCTCCTAAGAAGTCGGATACAGCAGACACGAATAAGACAGGCACTTCTGGGTCTAATGCGCCCAAGAGAGGTTCCTATAGAGGTTCCGGTGCGTCCTCTTGGTCTCATTCGAGAGACCGTCAGGATAGCGACTCTCGTTCGGGACGTCCTTCAGGCCGGGACAATCGGTCGGACGCCCCGAGGTCGACGAGGCGAGGTGCGGGTCGTGGAAGACGTGGTTTCTCCTACCGCAGGCCTCGCAGGTCCAGGAGGTGATGGCTTAAACCTCTATCGCGTTCCGGTTGGCGGAAGGTTGTCGAGCTTTTCACAAGAGTCGGCGTCGATTACGGACGACCCTTGGGTGAGAGGAGTGACTTCGGAAGGTCTAAAGATATCCTTCAAACGAAAGCCTCCATTAACTCGAAGTCCAAAGTGGACTCATCTTCCGTCAAATCCACAGAAAAGAGACGCTCTGTTATCAGAGGTGCAGTCTCTTTTAATGAAGAACGCGGTAGAGGACGTAGAAAACCAGGAATCTCCGGGATTCTACAGCCATCTGTTTCTGGTTCCGAAACCAGACGGCTCGTTCCGTCCAGTCATAGATTTGAGCTGGATAAACAATCTGATCGTCACTCCGAAGTTTTATATGGAGACGATTCGATCGGTCAGAGCGAGTATTCGGGTGAACGATTATGCAACGAGCATAGATCTCAAAGATGCGTACTTTCACGTCATGGCACATCCGACATTCCGAAAGTATCTACGCTTCGCAGTCCTAGGAGTGGTGTATCAATTCCGGGCGATGTGCTTCGGATTGAATCTAGCACCCTGGGCTTTCACTCGGGTAATGAACTCGGTAATGATCTACTTCCGAGCTCATTCGTCTGCGGTAACGTCGGCCTACCTGGACGACATTCTTCAGAGGTACGGCAACGAGTTAACGCTTCAGAACGATGTTCAGAATCTTCTTCTATTGCTCCGACGTCTCGGTTTTATAGTAAACGAGGAGAAGTCGGATCTGGTGCCGTCCAAGTCATTCACTCATCTGGGAATGAGCTTCGAGACGCACAACAATCTCGTTCGTCTGCCGTTAACCAGAGCGAAATTAGTCAGTTGTTACGCTCGCTATTGTCTGCACGCAGACAAAGTCACGGCGAGAGAATTTATGAGACTGATAGGTCTGTGCGGAGCCGCCGCGGATCTCATTCCGATGGGGCGGTTACGCACACGTCCTCTTCAAATTTTCCTGACTCAGAATTGGAGTGTGAATCAAGTGAAACAAGAGATTCAGACTTGGGCAAACATTCAGTGGTTAACTCAAGGAGTTCCGCTGCAGTTGCCGGATCCGAGTTTTACCGTTATGACGGATGCCAGTCAAACAGGTTGGGGTGCATCATTAATCCCAACGGATTCGAGATGCCAGGGTCTTTGGGATAAGCAATTCCTGTGCAAGCACATAAACATCAAGGAAATGATGTCAATTTGGCTTGCGTTACGTCACTGGATGGACATTATTCACGATGCTCATGTCCAAATCCTATCCGACAATACGACAGTAGTGGCGTATATACGGAATCAGGGAGGCACTCATTCAGTTCCGTTGTTCAATCTAACGGAAAGAATCCTTCTGTTTGCGTTAGAACATCACGTTCTTCTTTCGGTCCGTCACATACCGGGTCGTCTGAATGTGCTAGCAGACTCCCTTTCACGAAAGGGTCGCTTGTTGCCGTCGGAGTGGACTCTCAACAAACAAGTATTCAATCAGATTTGCTACCAATGGGAACGGCCAATGATAGACTTATTTGCGACACATCTCAACAATCAGTTGCAGACGTATGTGTCTCCGTGTCCGGATCCAAGAGCTTTTGCAGTAGACGCTCTGTCGATCCCTTGGGACGGAATGATAGGATATGCGTATCCTCCAGCGCCGTTAATTCAACAAGTATTGCTAAAGATAAAACAATCTCAATGCAAGATTCTGTTGGTAGCATCTCTGTCGCCACAGAGACCGTGGATAAATCTACTCAGGTGTCTGTTGTGGGACCTACCGCGGAAGCTTCCTCCACGGGAGGATCTTCTTTCGCAGGGGAAATCGCGCCAACTCCATCACAATCCGCAAGGTCTCAACCTTCACGTTTTTCCGTTGTGCGGTCCTTCTTGCATGGCAAGCACTTTACAGGACGAGCAGTGGACGCGATTTCTAACTGTAGGAGGACCTCCTCTTCGCTAAACTATGCGGCTAAGTGGAAGGTTTTTCGTCGTTGGTGTAGGGATCATTCTGTAGATATATTCGATCCCTCTATACCAGACATTGCAAACTTTCTAGTATACTTGTTTGACGAAATCAAACTGCAGCCTGTTACTATAAAGGGTTATAGATCTATGTTATCTGATACCTATGCACATCATGATAGTTTACAAATTGGATCTAATGTCTCTTTATCGAAGTTGGTTAGAAACTTTTCGATAAATAGACCCAGAACTCTTAGATTAATTCCTAAGTGGAATTTAGCTTGGGTTCTCCTTAAATTGAAGGAAAAGCCATGTGAACCTCTTGGGACAGTAGATTTCAAATTCTTATCTTATAAGACAGCTTTTCTCTTAGCTTTCTCTTCTGCCAGAAGAGTCAGTGAGCTTCATGCACTATCGGTCGATGATTCTCATTATCGTAGTGTTGGGAACACTATCACCTTCACTACTAATGTGGGTTTTTTAGCTAAGAATCAGGCTCCTAATAAATATCCGGAACCTATTGTTATTAAGGCTCTTCCGTCTTCAGACGGGCGTAGGCCTTTACTCTGTCCTGTTAGAGCACTACGTATCTATAAACAGAGATCTCAGTTTATCAGAAAGGGACGGAAACGTTTCTTTCTGTCTTTGATGCCTAATAGAAAGGACATTTCAGTCCATTCTATTGCTAGATGGATTCAGTTAACTATCCGTACTGCTTATGAAGATTTATCTTCTTCTCAGCAGTCTGTGCTTAAGATTTCTGCTCATGAAGTAAGAGCTCTTTCTACTTCCTGGGCTTATGCTAATAGTGTTGCTATTACAGATTTAATGAAGGCTGCTTATTGGTCTCAGCCATCCACATTTACGAATTTTTATCTCAGAAATATTGAGTCCATTTCTGGAGACCTGCATTGTTTAGGTCCGTTATCTGTTGCTCAGAATGTCGTCCACTAAACAGTTGCAACTATAGTTATGCAGGCTTTCTGTTCCGGCAGTGACTCCGTCCGGCTGCCCTCTTCGCTCTGGGCTATTTGACCCAGGGCAAGGGGAAGGGGGGGGGGGGGGGGGGGGGGGTGTTCCCTTAGGTCACCTGCTTTATAGTGAAAAGCAAGGGAATGCCTCCTCCAAGTCAGTATTTCTGAGTCGCTTCCGGGATGGTTTTAAAGTGTAATATTAATGTTTTAATTCATTCATGTCTTATTTTTAAAGTGTAGCTCGGTGTGAAGCATTTGTATATGTCAAGTGTCAAACGGGCTTTAATATACAATACTCGGACACTTTTAAATGACTATAAAGAGTCTCAATTCTCTGGACTACTTTATTTATTGGCTTGCTTTAAAAATAATTAGTATAAGGGTTATACTGGATGTTAATAGAGAACATGAATGTTATTGTGCTCAATTATTAAGGGTAGTGTATCTTTCTAATTTAATATTAAATAAGAAAGATACATGTAAAGCCTAATACTCCTTTTCTCCTTAAGGGGTTACCTCTTTACTATATAGTTGAGCTTATTGGATTTTCCTCCATGTCCTAGGCCCTCCAGCCTGTTTACTATTCAGCAAAGTCTGGGTCATTGGTACAGTATAAAAATGTTAAAAAATTTATAGTAATTTATATATTTTTTATACTTACCAATGACCCAGACGGGGATGGCCCTCCCTGGAGTTGGGAACTCTTGCCTCCCCGCTGAGTACATAGCGCTGACCAGGCACTGCCAGTAAGAATGATAATTGGCACCAATTTCGGGACGTCTGCGTCACTGCGCATGCGCAGTAGAGGCGTAGTATGGAGGTCCTTTAGGACATGATTTCTTTTTGTTTTGGATGCAAATTTTGGGGATTGGGGGGCAAAATTTGTGTTTGGCCCTGGTTTTGTTAGAGTTAGCACCAGCTAAGTCTGGGTCATTGGTAAGTATAAAAAATATATAAATTACTATAAATTTTTTAACTTTTATACTATAATCCAATGGCCCAGACTAGCTGGTGCTTAACTCAAAGTTATCAAGGGCCAAACACAAATTTTGAACCCCGCAATCCACCAAATTTGCTTGCAAAACTGAAAATTAAAAGTCCTATCTGGCCCTCCATACATTTACCCTCCGCGCATGCGCAGCCATCAGGAAGTGACCGGAATTGGCACCGACATCATTCTTTGTTCGGCCCTAAAAGTCATCAACAATGAAATGACATCTGTGCTTTAAAATCTCATACAAGGCTGTTAATGGATGAAGGAAGTGTTCAAAGGTGGTTTTGGATGTTCAGGGCTGTAACTTCATAATATTTATAAAATTATTTTATGTTTCCCAATTTTTAAAAATGATTATTCTACTGTGGGTTAAGTATTCCTTCCCTATCCTTCCATGAACCCTCCCTGTTAAACTCTTAAGCTTTTTGGCTATTTTTTATTGAAATTTTTTATTAAATTTCTTGGGAGTTTAACATTTATTACAGAATTTATTCTGTTTCTTCCCCAGGGTTACGTCCTCACCCTAGCAGTGTTAGGCCGTTTAGTCTTGCATCTTCTATCCAATGTAATTGTTTTTTCTTCGTATGAAGATCTAGCTTTGCATTTGATAGCATTTCTATTGTTTCTGATTTCGAGCCTTTTTGTGTGCCTGATGTTTTGTTTACATTGACGTTGTTTACATTATCAAGGTTCTCATATTTAGGTAGTTTCTTATATTGTATTATTGTAATATACTGTAGAATACATGGATTATTATTCCTGTAGTTTTGGTCATAAAATTTTGGATTTTGTCCACACTTAGGCTCTATCGGGATGCCCTTGGACTCTTCATGTTCCCTTAGGGAACTTAGGCATTTTTCCCCAAAAATTTTTGTTTACAAAAAATATTTTTAATTTAATTATGATTGTTATTATTCATGTATCACAGTTATATATATATTATTGTGGTGTTTGGAGGACTGATTTCGACTTTAGTTGATACACTCCTTCGGACTCTTGTCATTCTTGTGTAGCACTTGGATGACTGATGTTGGAGTCGGGTGTCGCAGTACGTTGTTGACGGTGAGGTTCTGAGGATCAGAGCCTCTTACCACATTTTAATTCATTCTGTCAGTTTCTGTTTCAGAGGAACATGAACATGGTGATGATATTCTGACACCCATCCAAGTGTGCTACCGCTGTCACGCTCCGTGGAGCATATAGAGCTAGCTACAGTGCTCATTATTGCAAGAGTTAGGGCCTTTAGGTAAAGGTGTTAATCTCTTGCAAGCAGCTAGCTCGACCGGTGAAGCGGTACTCCGTCCGTGGATGCTGTGAATCCGGGTAAGTCCGTTGCGGTCTAAGAAGTGGATTGGGTAGAGTGAGCACTATAATATAAATGCTCACCCAGCGATGACAGAAATAGGGAGGAAGTCTGCAAGTTCTGGTACTCGGCGAGGTCTGATAGACTGCAAGTGGGAGAGGCCCCCCTCTCTAATATAGCAACGTCTGGGGTCAGCTGTTGTTTTGAGAAACTTGCACAAGGTGGAGCATATGTCCGCCCTCCATTCGGGATGCTCTGTTTAGTCTGCAGCTGGGGTCGGCTTCAGTGAAGGCTTCCTCCGCTACGTTTCACAAGGCCGAAATGAAGTTTTCTGGTTGGAAACTTGCACGAGATGGAGAATATGTCCACCCACCACTCGGGATGCTCGGTCTAGTCTGCAGCCAGGGTTGGCTTCAGTCACGGCTTCCTCCGCTACGTTATTTAAGCACACACGACCGCATCCTAGCTACCCGACTTCAAATATCCAGCCTGCTGCATGAAGAAGGAACCACTCTTCGCCCGTGAAGTCGGACCATCCGGTAGCTAGGGAGACGGGGCCTCGATCATCGGCACGTTCGGAGAAGAGATCCATCTCCGACATGCCGTCCCAGGAGCAGAATGCGGCTAAGGAATGGAAATCCACTGCTCCTCAGGCCTCGATGACGGACTTGCTGTCGCAGTTTGCGCAGCTAATCGCAGCATCCCAGCAAGTGCAGATGCAGCCTCCCTCAGACTCAGATTCTGAGCTGTCGCACGGTGCTGGGTCGGTCCAATCGTCTGTTCGTGCAGATGCAATGGACCGAGATTCGAAACTGATTCTCTCGGATGGTAAAAGGGATAAGGAAGAGGATTACCCTTCCCTTTCGGAACAGTACATGGTTGAGATGACTTTCATCCATCAATACTACCCTGCTTTTATTCCGCCGAATCAGAATGCAGCGACGACGAGAGAAATCGCTGGCGTCATTAGACGCAGACTTTATCCGGACAAAGGAGGAAGTCCTTTCTTTTCCTGTTCAGTTTATGCAGGTGTTGCAGGCCTTCAGCCATATAGACGACGCCGTATTTATCCTCTTGAGTGCGAGGAGGAAGGCGGTTTCTTATCTTCATTGTCCGTATACATACCGTTTTTTGGAACACGTTCATTTAAAAACGGTCGGGGAAGATGTTCAGAGAGTTCTGCGCTTGGATGAGCAGACCGGGGATCTAGAGGAATCCTTACCTGTATCATTCACTATTCGCTCAGACACAATTGAGACGGCAATTTCTTCAAATAGAGCGCATTTGGATGTTATATCTTACGCAGATTACCTTACTAGAGCTATGGCGCAACGTCTCAAGGGAAAGGAATTTGAGGACGTTTGTACCTCTCTTCGAGTTCTTTCCAAGGCAATTATGTATACCACGTATAACTCCGCCCTAACAGTGGCTAATCTGGAGTTAATCAGATGTAATGCTGCCTTTGCATCGTCATCACTTATAGATGACAAGGTGAAAAGCTCTCTCCGGGTCGCTCCGGTCACCGGACGTACTATTTTTGATGACAAGCTTTCATTAGTCTATGAACAGGCTACTAAGAAAGCGTCAAGTGCTCTGCTATTGAAGTCGGTGTCTCAGCAACCCGCTTCAGCAGACAAGAGTAAAGGAGGACTTCAAAGTCTAAAACGTCAAAAGGGAACTCCTCATGAAGGTACAAGAAACCCTCTTATAATTACTCTGGAGGTTGTCAATATAGCGACTCGGAAGGGGTGTAGGTCTGATTAGGACTATCGGTCAGATGCCCCAATGCCGATGGGACGAGGTTTTTCGTGGGGAGGACATAGTTACTCCTCCCGTAAGCCTTGCAGGTCATACAGGTGATGTTCAAGACCTCTATTGCTGGCCAGTTGGCGGAAGGTTATCAAACTTAGCGAGAAACTGGATAGCAGTCACGGAAGATTAGTGGGTGAGAAGTGTAGTCTCGGATGGCCTACGGCTATCATTCCGAGCGAAACCCCCACTAACAAGATGTCTGCGTTGGACAAATCTTCCATCGGATCCTTTCAAAAGAGAGTCTCTCCTAGCAGAGGTACAGGCTCTTTTATTAAAGGAAGCAATAGAGGTCATCGAGAATCAAGATTGTCAGGGTTTTTACATACACCTGTTCCTCGTACCAAAGCCAGACGGCTCGTTCCAAGCGGTAATAGACTTGAGCCGGATAAACCAGCTTATCGTGGCTCCAAAATTCTATATGGAGACCATTCGGTCGGTAAGAGCGAGCATTCGAGTGAACGACTATGCGGCAAGCATAGATCTAAAGGATGCATACGTTCATGTCCTGGTACATTCGGCATTCAGAAAGTACCTGCGGTTCGCCGTACAAGGGAAGGTTTATCAGTTCAGATCACTGTGCTTTGGTCTGAACCTGGCTCCCTGGGCATTCACTCGAATAATGCACACGGTAATGTCATACTTCCAAGCTCATTCGTCTGCAGTAACGTCGGCTTACTTGGATGACATTCTGCACAGAATTATTCTTCAGAACGATGTTCAAAGTCTGCTTCTATTACTCCGACATCTCAATTTCATTGTAAACGAGAAAAAGTCAGATCTAGCTCTGTCCAAGTCGTTCACTCACTTGGGGATGAGCTTCGAGACTCACAACAATCTGGTTCGTCTGCCGTTACCCAGAGCGAAATTAGTCAGTTATGCTCGCTTTTGTCTACACTCAGACACATTAACAGCGAGGAAATTCATGCGACTGATGGGGCTGTGCGGAACGGCTGTGGATCTTATTCCGATGGGCCGCCTGCGCACGCGTTCTCCCCAGATATTCTTCACTCAGAACTGGAGTGTGAAGATGCATTCACTCGAAACCAGTTTTGTTTTAACAGACCTAGTAAAACAAGAGATTCATATTTAGGCAGATCTTCAGTGGTTAACTCAGGGAGTTCCGCTGCCATTGCCGGATCCGGCTTTCACGATTATGACGGATACAAGTCAGACAGGTTGGGGCGCTACCCTAAATCCTGCAGACTTGAAGTGCCAGGGTCTTTGGGACTCTCGGTTCCAACAGAAGCATGTAAACATCAAAGAGATGATGTCAATATATCTAGCTCTTCAACATTGGATTCACATAATAGCGAACGTCCATGTTCAGATTTTGTCGGACAATTCGACAGTAGTAGCGTACATCAGGAACCAAGGCAGCACTCATTCAATTCCATTATGCGAATTAACGGAGAGGATTCTCCTATACGTCATGAATCATCATGTTCATCTTTCTGTCCGTCATATACCGGGTTGTCTGAATGTACTAGCTGACTCGCTCTCTCGGAAAGGTCGCCTGTTTCCATCGGAGTGGACTCTCAACAAGCGAATATTCAGGCAGATTTGCTACCAGTGGGATTGTCCCATGATAGATCTGTTTGCGACACACCTGAACAATCAGTTACCAACGTTCATGTCACCATGCCCAGATCATCGAGCGTATGCAGTAGATGCTCTGTCGATCTCATGGGACGGAATGATAGGATATGCGTATCCTCCAACTCCGTTGATTCAGCAGTTTCTGTTAAAGATCAAACAGTCTCGTTGCAAAATTCTGCTAGTAGCACCTCTGTCGTCACAGAAACCGTGGATCAATCTTTTCAGGTGTCTGTATGGGACGTTCCCTGGAAGCTTCCTCCACGCTCACTGCATCACAACCCGGAAAGTCTCAACCTTCACGTATTTCTGTTGTGTGGTCCTTCTTGCACGGAAAACAATTTACAGGACGTGCAGTGGACGCAATTTCTAACTGCAGGAGGTCCTCCTCTATATTGAACTACGCAGCAAAGTGGAGGGTTTTCTGCCATTGGTGTCAGGATCAGTCGATAGATGTTTAAAATCCATCCATACCAAATATTGCCAATTTATTGGTCTACTTGTTTGATGTTCTAAAACTGCAGCCCGTCACTATTAAGGGCTATAGGTCTATGTTATCAGACACTTATGCTCATCATGATAACTTGGCTGTTGGATCAAATACTTCATTGTCCAAGCTGATCAGAATTTTTTCTATTAATAGACCTAGAACCCTCAGATTAATTCTTAAGTGGAATTTGGCTTGGATTCTGTTGAAGCTCAAAGAAGCTCCATTTGAGCCGTTGGACATTGTAGAGTTCAAATTCTTGACCTATAAAACAGCATTTCTCTTAGCCTTTGCATCTGCTAGAAGTGTCAGTGAACTTCATGCTTTATCTGTTGATGAATCTCTCTGCCGTAGTGTGGGTAATACCATTACCCTCACTACGGAAGTGGGGTTTCTGGCTAAGAATCAGATTCCAGACAAGCGGCCTGAGCCTATTATCATTAAGGCTCTGCCGACCACGGATCACCGTAGACCTTTGCTGTGTCCAGTCAGGGCTATGCGCATTTATAAACGTTGATCAGATTTTATTAGAAAAGAAAGAAAGCACTTCTTTCTTTCATTGGTTCCTAACAGAAAGGATATTTCTGTTCATTCAGTCACTAGCTGGATTCAGTTGGCAATACGCATTGCCTATGAAAATCAATCTTCGGATCAACGTTCGGTAATAAGATATCAGCGCACGAGGTTAGAGCACTGTCCACTTCTTGGGCTTATTCTAACAGTATAGCCATTACTGATCTCAAGAAGGCTGCATACTGGACACAGCCCTCTTCATTTACCAAGTTTTACCTGAGAAATTTAGAGTCCATCTCCGGTGACCTTAGATCTTTAGGTCCTCTTTCTGTTGCTCAGAATGTCATCCATTAATGGTTACATCTATAGTTATTTAGGCAGTCCGTTCCAGCATTGACGCTGTTCCACTGCCCTCTTCGTTCTGAAGACATGTACCTCAGAACAAGGGGAAGGTGCGGTAGGGGGGGGGACACAGTTTTTTCCCTTATTATACCCCCCGCAAACAAAGTTTGGGGGGGTATATAGGAATCAACCTGTCCGTCCGTCTGTCCATCCTTATAAGCGCAACTCGTCCTAAACCGTTTGAAGAATTTTCATGAAACTTTACACAATGGAAGAACTCCATATGAAGATGTGCATGAAGCAATATAATTCCGTTCTGACATTTCCAAGGGGAGATAATCTAACTTATACCGTCTGTCCATCCTTGTAAGCGCAACTCCTCCTAACCCTTTGAAGAATTTTCATGAAACTTTACACAATGGAAGAATTCCATATGAAAATGTGCATGAAGCAATATAATTCGGTTTGGACATTTCCAAGGGGAGATAATATAACTTATACCGTCTGTCCATCCTTGTAAGTGCAACTCCTCCTAAACCGTTTGAAGAATTTTCATGAAACTTTACACAATGGAAGTACTCCATATGAAGATGTGCATGAAGCAATATAATTCTGTTCTGACATTTCCAAGGGGAGATAATCTAACTTATACCGTCTGTCCATCCTTGTAAGCGCAACTCCTCCTAAACCGTTTGAAGAATTTTCATGAAACTTTACACAATGGAAGAACTCCATATGAAGATGTTCATGAAGCAATATAATTCCATTCTGACATTTCCAAGGGGAGATAATCTAACTTGTACATTTCAGGCATGGGGGGGGGAGGGGTATCACTTTGTGAGTTTGCTCACAGTACCTCTAGTGATCATCTGGCTTAAAAGTGAAAAGCAAGGGAAGACCTCCTCCGGTGTCAGTAGTCCTGAGTCGGTGCTGGGATGGTTTTAATGTGTAGCTCGGTGTGAAGCAATAACTATGTCTCATTTATGTACGGTTTTTAAAGTGTAGCTCAATGTGAAGCATTTATATATCACATGTCAAACGGGCGTTAATATACAATCCTCGGACTCTTTTAAATAAGTATAAAGAGTCTCATTCTTTGGACTATCTTTATATATTGGTTTTCCTTCACCGAATTAGCGTAACTGATTATGCTGGCATTAAATGGAGAATTATATATTATGTAATACTCAATTACATTGTTGGTGTTCTTTCTCTTTTCTTGTAAAGGAGAAAGACATATATAATTCCTATCTTCTCCTATTCTCCGGTAGGAGATATCCTTTACTGAAGTAATTGAGAGATTGGATTTTCCTTTATGTCCTAGGCCCTCCAGCCTTTTTACGATTCAGCTAGTCTGGGCCATTGGTTGTTGTATAAAAATATTATAGATTTCAAGTAATTTGTATATTTTTTATACTTACCAATGGCCCAGATGGGTATGGCCCTCCCATGAGTGGGCACACATACCTCCCCACTGTTTATTCCATTTAACAGGCAATCTGTAGAAAGAATGATGGTTGGCGCCAATTTCGGTGTCTTCCTGGATACTGCGCATGCGCAGATCTGAAAAGTATGGAGGACCAGATAGGACATTAATTTTTCGGATTAGCATGCAAATTTGGGGGATTGGGGGGCAAAATTATATGTTTGGCCCTGGATTAATTTTTGAGTTAGCACCAGGTAGTCTGGGCCATTGGTAAGTATAAAAAATATACAAATTACATAAAATTTATAATTTTTGTAAACATGCTCAGAGTTATTTTATTATTTCAATTTAAAATCACAAGATTTGATGGACAACTCATCATGAGTGAAACTAATTTAGTACCATAAACTTTTCTTCGAAAACAATAACCCACAATTCGTCACTGTAGTCTTTAGTTTAATTTGTTTATAAATATTAATACAGCTGTTATGGGTGTGGGTACTTCGTAGTCTGTGTTTTGTTCTCCATTGTTTGGTTGTTCTTATGAGCTATTGTATTTTTTGTGTTAATAGTGCCTCCCAGGGGTATGTTTGTGTTGATTATTAATGTTCACATAAGCGGTCATTATTAATGTCTGAATGGGTTATTGTTGTGCAGGCTTCTTCTCTCTGTTTCTTCACTGTGTGTACACACATGCCATACAACTGCCCCTGACATGATGAGTGGATAACACAGATCTTAAAGAGTTAGGATGTATAAATATTATGTTTATTTGAATTTATTATTAATTTCTGGGATAATGTTTGCAAAAAAATAATCAAATAATAGATAATATTCTAATAATAGATTAATAACATGTTACTGTAGACCTACTGGACTGAACGAGCCCAAGGTGTGAAGTCATTTATCTAATTTAATGATCGCTTTTGTGAAGCTAAGGTTTATCTATCATGTTCCTTAAAAGAGGATTGAATACCAATCAGTGACAATTAATGTCACTTAAGAAGTAAGCATTTAATGTGTTTGTTTAAATACTGGTCTGTCACTTCAGCCTCTGTCTGTCAACCATGTTGACCAATCAGCCTTTCTTTATCGACACATTCTCAGGGATTTGGTGTGCGTCGTAAAAACCTATTATTGTCTCCTCCTTTAGTTCTAGCGGATGTTTTCATTTTGGGGAAATTGTAAAATGATTCCTTTGCTTGTTTTATCACCAACAGTTCTCTTAACTGCTGTAGTGACAATTCCAAATTACATGAGAAAAAATTTTTGGTGCCAAATGTTTAGCCGAATGGAAATATTTTAGTGCCAAATCAAAACTTTTAGCACAGTTGGCTAAATTGGCACCCGACATGAACACTGGCTTTGGCTGCCTGTTTAGGCAGTCAAGCCCTGACCAGAAGCCACTACCAAGCCACCAGACTTGCAGGTTGTAATATGATATATTTTCTGAAAAATTGTCCCACCCTTTAAGGGTTAAATTGGATTATTTGTCTGCTGCACCTAGTATGTAATGTTTGGAAGGATCAATATGGGAAGCAAGTATTATCTGTCCAACTGATCTGTCAAGAAAAAGTAAGAATTCTTAACGGGTATATGTACAAACATCCACAATGATTTAAGCATTTTAGGTGAAGTCCTATAAAATGCTTGAAACTCTCAAGAATAGACCTGGAATCTTCTGGAATGTGTGTGCGAGCAGGTATACTATCTGTCCGTCTATGGAAACAATTTTGTTCGGAGCTTTTCTCGGTCATTTGTGAATCAATTTTTTTTAAAATTTGGCAGCTATGTTCACCAATGGGAACCTGTGAATCTATGACTTTGTGATTGACTTGCCATGTTTATGCAGCGTTATTGCACTTTTTGAGTTAGAATTTGTCATCCATGCACACAACATTGTCTGAGCTTGTATTCCTTCATTTGCCAGCCATTTTCTTAAACTTAACAGATGTGTTTACCACTATGGGAACCTGTGCATCTTCGATTTTTAGATTAATCGGCAAGGTCATTCAGAGTTATTACACTTTTTAACTTAGAATTTGTCATCTATTCACACAACTTTGTCTTAACTTGCTGTCCTTCATTTTCTTATCAATTGTTTTAAACATGGCAGATATGTTATGCACCATAGGAACCTGTTCATCTGAGATCTTGAGATCTGTGGACTCAATTTTGCCCTTTTGACTTAAGTATTTTTAGCTCAACTTTGACGAAGTCAAATTTGAGCTATTGTCATGGCCCGTCGTCCGTCGTCCGTCTGTCCGTCTGTCCGTCTGTCCATACGTCAACAATTGGCTATGGCTCGGGCTAGAGGTCGTATTTATGAACCGATCTTTACGAAACTTCTTGTGTACCTTTGTTATGACCCTGGGACGGGAACGAGTGTTTTTAGGTGTGGTCCGAAATTCAAGATGGCTGCCAGCGGCCATTTTGTACCGATGATGCAAAAATCAGTTTTTTGTACAGAACTTCTGTATGAATGTTCTGATTTGAATAAAGTTTTGTATAAATGTTTAGTACCATGGGATACATCACATATAATACGGGTTTTTTTCTCGTGCGTAAATTACGCAAATTAGACTGACTTTGATTTATTTAGTGTTACTTTCAGAGCTGTAAGTGCCAAGCTGCTATGGCTCGGGCTAGAGGCCGTATTTATGAACCAATCTTTACGAAACTTCTTGGGTACCTTTGTTATGACCCTGGGACGGGAACGAGTGTTTTTGGGTGTGGTCCAAAATTCAAGATGGCTGCCAGTGGCCATTTTGTACCGATGATGCAAAAATCAGTTTTTTGTACAGAACTTCTGTATGAAAGTTCTGATTTGAATAAAGCTTTGTATAAATGTATAGTACAATGGGATACATCACATATAATACAGGTTTTTTTCTCGTGCATAAATTATGCAAATTAGACTAACTTTGATTTATTTAGTGTTACTTTCAGAGCTGTAAGTGCCAAGCTGCTATGGCTCGGGCTAGAGGCCGTATTTATGAACCAATCTTTACGAAACTTCTTGGGTACCTTTGTTATGACCGTGGGACGAGAACGGGTGTTTTTGGGTGCAGTCCCAAATTCCAGATGGCTGCCAGCAGCCATTTTGTACCGACGATGCCGAAATCTGTTTTTTGTACAGAACTTCCATATGAAAGCTCTGATTTGAATAATTTTTTGTATGAATGTTTAGTACCATGGGATACATTACATATATTACAGGTTTTTTTCTTGTGCGTAAATTATGCAAATTAGGCTAACTTTGATTTATTTAGTGTTACTTTCAGCACTGTGAGTGCAAATCCCAATACGGCTCGGGCTAGAGGCCGTATTTATGAACCGATCTTCACGAAACTTCTTGGGTACCTTTGTTATCACTGTGGGACGAGAAGGAGTGTTTTTGGGTCCAGTCTGAAATTCAAGATGGCCGCTAGCAGCCATTTTGTTAAAAATTAAGTGCAATCAGATTTTTGCGCAGAACTTCCAAATGAAAGATCTGATTTGAATAAATTTTTGTATGAATGTTTAGTACCATGGGATACATTACATATAATACAGAGTATTTCTCGTGAATAAATTATGCAAATTAGGGGTCCGGGTGGGACTTAGAAAATTTTGGACCTAAATCCGGAAATTAGTTTTTTGTGTTTTGATGCATTTTGGTCAATTTTAAGAAGAAGAAGAAAAAATTTTAGTCTGAAAATATTTTGTTTGGGACTGAAAATTTCCACACAAAAATAATAATCTACAATGATTGGTCTTAATCTGTAGTCCATTACAGTCACCTTGTAATTCTTTTATTATTGTTGACTGGGCCAAAACAAATACTAATTCCTGTCATATTCTTTATTCAGTTGTCTTGGTCACAGCAAGTACTAATTCCTGTCATATCCAAGTTGAGCTACAGAGTCATTGACTCTTTCATTTCAACCTTCATTTCACTAAGCTTGTATTCCTTCATTATTCAGTAAATTTTATTTAAATTTTCATTTCACTGAGCTTGTATTCCTTCATTATTCAGTCAATTTTATTTAAATTTGGCACATAGATGTACCAGTGTGGAAATCTGTGCACTTATGGTTTGGAGCTTCGTTGGCTTCATTTTGTCAGAGTTATTGCTCTTTTTTTACTGAGTTTTTTTTTTGCAATCTTCATCATTTTGTCTGTGATTATTTGGTTACGTTTTAAAAAAAATAGCACAGAGATTAACCAGCATGGGAACCTGTGCTCCCATTAATTTGGGGGATCATCCAGACTTATTTTGACAGAGTTATTACCCTTTTTCGACTTAGAGTTCTTCCATGATCTGCTTCATGTGAAATGCGGGCGGTATTCTTAGTCTCATTTAGACAAACACCTCTAGTTTCTTTCAAGCATAAGCACTTACATAATTAACTTTCTGCACTTTGATGTTAAAATACCAAAGTGTGTCTTGTTTGACAGAGCTCATTGAATAGAGCCCTATCAGACAAGGTTGAATTAGTTGAATTCCTAGTTGCATTATGGGAAAAAATTGCTACTCGAAATTTTGGTATTTTGACAACAACGTGCATGAGGTTAGAGTGAAATAGTTTTGATGCAACCTTCTATCAGATGCTTACCATGAGAATAAATATTTGAATGGAATTCGAGAAAAGAGTGCATTCAACTTGTGGAGAGTTTATTGTTTCTCAAGATAACTGAATTTTCACCTGTAAAAGAAAATGTGTCTGAGATAAATAAAATTATCCATCCATGAATGATAATTTTATTTGATTATATGTCTGAAAAAGAATTTTCTTTTGACCGGCCATAGAAATCTCCTACAATGTGTTATTTATTTACAGATTGACAAACCTACTTATGAGATAACAGCTGACTTCTCCAGATTAAATATCATGTTATTGAGAATTGAAGATAGCAATGGAAGCAAGGCAGCAAGGAAAGTAGCAACAGCAACATTGTCTTCGGCCAGAGTACAAGCTACACTCAGTAAGTGTTTCTGTATGTTAATCATACAATACAATTCATTGCAGTGAAACCCTGTTAAGTGAAGAGCCACTTTTCAAGTGAAAAATATTCAGTTTGGCCTAAAAAGTTAAAAATCTGTTTCTCTGGCCCTCCTCACATGCTCCTTTTTTATAATCTATGCAAACTTAAAAAGATAAAAATTAAATGGTTTATGTCGGATATTTTACCCAAGTTAATAAAATTGATAAATATGTTCGTTCCTTCAGTGCAACAAGGCTTTGCAATGCTTTAGCATTGCAAAGCCTTCTTGCACTCAAGGGATGAAATACACCACCACCCATGCTATTCTGTAGATTATGAAGCCCAAAACATAAAACAAACCAGAACATGAACTTTTGATGGCAAAGAAATAATTACAAAAATAAAAAAATAAAATAAAAAAATACCTTCCCACAAGCAATTTTACAAAAAGTGGCCTGAGAAACAGACTATTTTTATACTAAAACCAATGGCCCAGATTTAGCTAGTGCAACCTCAATATTATTAAGTGCCAAACACAAATTTTGAACCCCCCCCCCCAATCCCCCAAATTAGCATTCAGTACCAAAAATTAAAAGTTCTATCTGGCCCTCCATTCTTATAGTATTTGTGCATGCGCAGTACCCAGAAAGAGGCCGAATTGGTGATAGCATCATTCTTCTGCTTGGCCCAAAGTCAGTAACAACTGAACTGACATCTGTGCTTTAAATTCTCATTTTTGAAGATGCCAGACACAAATCAATGATGGTTTTCATGGAATCAACAGTGTAACAGGATGCTGGAAGTGCATAACGGTGGTTTCGGATGTTTAGGGCTGAAAAACTTCAAAGTCCTTGAATTGAAAAGTGGATTTTTAAGTTTCTTGAAAGTTCTTGAAATTTGTGCATTAGACTTGAATGTCTTTTCAAAGTCCTTGATTTTTTATTTATTTTTAAGGATGCTTCAGTATTTTTACTTTTATAAGCCTGGGAAATAAAGAGAACTTATTAAACATAAAGGTATCAAAACAAATGACCTAGCAGTGTTTTTAGCTCACCTGACTGAAAGTCAGGGTGAGCTTTTCTTATCACTCTTCGTCCGTCGTCTGTCGTCCATCGTCCTGCATGAAGGTGGTGTTTGAGCCTCTTGCTCCTAAACCACTGGCCACATTTTATTTAAATTTCATGTAAGTCGTGGTTATATAGGGGCATTTTGATTTTGATGCAAATTACGTTTCGGCTCATATTGAGCAGAGGTGTGGGAAAAAAAAGGCAAAATTTTTTGAAAATCTTGTTCTAATGAACCACCAGTAGCAGAGACTTGATATGTGGTATACAGAGTCCTTTTGAGGTTTAGAATCAAGTTTGTTCAAGAGAAGTTTGTCGGGCATTATTTGCCCACGTTATGAGAGGGGCAAAAATTTTGGCCACGCCTAAAATTTCTATTTTCAGAACCGAGAGGTCGATTTGAACCAAATTTGATATGAGATGATAATGGGTCATAAGTAGTTGATTGATGCAAAAATTTTTTTTCTCATTTCCCCGTGGGAACCTTGGGAGCTAAAAATAGGAAAAACCTTAAAACTGCCATATCTCCAAAACTACACGGCACAGAGAATTCTTATTTTGTATAAATCTTACTTTTATCCAGTAGAATAGAATGGTTAAAAAAAATCTCTATCGGTTTGATCCAAAGGTACTTTTTTCAGGACTTTGAAAAAGTTCTGAGTCAGCACTTTTTAACACTGTAGGCAATAGGAAAAACATTAAAAAATCTCCTTCTCCAGATCCAGCAGGCAGAATCTTTTGATATTTGGTATGCAACATTGTAGGGTGGATCTGATTCAAGTTTGTTCAAATCGGCCCCCTGGGTTCATATTTGGGCTCAGTATAGGAGTCTGATTTCGAACTTAGTGCATTTCAGGCAAATTTCTTAAAAAATCTTCTTCTCCAGACCCAGCAGGCAGAATCTTTTGATATTTGGTATGCAACATTGTGGGGTGGATCTGATTCAAGTTTGTTCAAATCGTCTCCCTAGATTCATATTTGGGCTAACTATAGAAGCTTGAATTCGAACTTAGTGCATTTCAGGCAAATTTCTTCAAAAATCTTTTTCTCCAGATCCAGCAGGCAGAATCTTTTGATATTTGGTATGCAACATTGTGGGGTGGATCTGATTCAAGTTTGTTCAAATCGGCTCCCTGTATTCATATTTGGGCTCACTATAGAAGCTCGATTTCGAACTTAGTGCATTTCAGGCAAATTTCTTCAAAAATCTTCTTCTCTAGATCCAGCAGGAAGAATCTTTTGATATATGGTATGCAACATTGTGGGGTGGAGCTGATTCAAGTTTGTTAAAATCGGCCCCCTGGATTCATATTTGGGCTCACTATAGAAGCTCGAATTCGAACTTAGTGCATTTCAGGCAAATTTCTTCAAAAATCTTCTCAAGATCCAGCAGGAAGAATCTTTTGATATTTGGTATGCAACATTGTGGGGTGGATCTGATTCAAGTTTGTTCAAATCGGCTCCCTGGGTTTATATTTGGGCTCAGTACAGGAGCCCAAATTTGAAATTAGTGCATTTCAGGCAAATTTCTTTGAAAATCTTCTTCTCAAGATCCAGCAGGCAGAATCTTTTGATATTGGGTATGCACCATGCTTAGGGGGGTGATATTCAAGTTTGTTCAAGCCAAGTCCCTGGGTTCATATTTGGGCTCACTTTGGAAGCCCGAATTATAACTTAGTTCAAAATGAGGAATTTTCTTTAAAAATCTTCTTCTTCAGATCCAGCAGTCGGAAAGTTTTGATATTTGGTATGCAGCATCCTTAGTGGGGGTGACATTCAAGTTTGTTCAAGCCATGTCCCTAGGTCCATATTTGGACTCACTGTGGGAGCTCGAATTGTAACTTAGTTCAAAATGAGGAATTTTCTTTAAAAATCTTCTTCTTCAGATCCAGCAGTCGGAATGTTTTGATATTTGGTGTGCAGCATCCTTAGGGGGGTGAGATTCAAGTTTGTTAAAGCCAAGTCCCTCGGTTCATATATGGGCTCCCTGTGGGAGCTCGAATTATAACTTAGTTCAATATGAGGAATATTCTTTAAAAATCTTTTTTTTTAGATCCAATGGTCAGAATCTTTGGATATTTGGTATAAGCTTTTCTTAGGAGGAGTAGATGCAACTTGTTGAAATCAATTCTCTGGGTTGATATTTAGGCTACCATGTCAGGTGAGTGCCCTCAGGCCCCTTGGGGCCTCTTGTTCTTATTGTTTTTTTTTATAACCATTCTATTTAGCTTGTGTGGTGATTCTTTGATACTAGCTTTCAGACAATATAACCATCCATACCGTTGATACAACAAATCCCTGTGTAAACACACCAGTGTGATGCCCCACTCATTGACAGATTGGCATATGTTGTCATTAATATGCCAATGAGCCATGTGTTCTTTTGTTACGTTTGGAACAACAGTCAAAACATCCCTTTAGTTCTCTGACCAAAGTGTATGGCTTTTTTCTGTCTTAAATATATAAAAGGGGGACTAAACTGAATTAATTCATAAATTCAATCACGATGGAAAGTAATCAGACAACCAGTAGCATTTCCAGCATCTGCACATGTTACACAATTAAAACTAAATTGAAAGTTATTGATTGGCATGACGAGATGAAATGTGCTGAAAAATAGGGGGAGGTTTTCCTGTTGATGTTCATTTTACTTCATTATATCCCAACTTTTTTTCAAAAAGTGGGATATACTGGATTGCGCCTGTCCGATGTCCAAGCATCATACCGTGCGTCCATGTGTCCCTGCGTCCCTGAGTCTGCACATCTGTCCGTCTGTACTCAGATGTCTGTTTATGTTATAACTTCAACATTACTGCTCAGATTTCGATGAAATGTCATACATATATCCACTATCATGAGGTCTTTAAGAAGCATCGCCTGTTTTGCTGTTGGGGTATTTTTTCTGTGAGTTATGGCCCTTTCAATTAACAAAAATAGGCTATTTTTGTCTTTTTCGCCTCGTATCTAGGGTTTGGCTTATTGGATCTCAATGAAATTTGAAATGAAGATTGTTTATGGGAAAGGCTTTCAAATGAGTCTCTATTAATATTTCTTACTTTTCACTTTTTAGACTTATCCCCTTTTTTAACTTTGAAAATTTGCCGTTTGCCTTGTAAAATGGCCAGTTTTTGTGTGTTTGCCTCATATTTCAGGTTTGGGTTATCAGATTTTAATGAAATTTGGAATGAAGATTGGTAAGGGGAATGGCTTTCAAATGAGTCATGTCCCTGCAGTAAAATAAAGAAAATACATGTAAATCACCTCCCCACTTGTGGCATTATGTGTTGGTTCTTTTAGGTTTGGGTTATCAGATTTCAATGAAATTTGGAATGAAGATTGTTTATGGGAAAGGCTTTCAAATGAGTCATGTCCCTGCAGTAAAACCAAGAAAATGCATGCAAATCACCTCGATTGTAGAAGCCATAATTTTTCCAGTTGGTCCAGAAGATAAAACAGTTAATAAAATCACAAAAAAATTGAGCATGAGGGCCTACTGGTACTGATTATACCCAAATTAGTTCTAAGTGTATATATTTTTTGTAAAATTTGCCTGTCTGATTTTGTACTTGATTGTACTCATCAGAGGCTATTTGCTGCGCTAGCTTGAGCGGCACCTTATATACCTTTGGCAAGGGAGGTAAAAAAGGGAGTAGATCTATGGAGCTAAAGGAAAATGTAGATATAATGGCCAAGAGCTCACACACAACAATCAGTTCCTTCAGCGACTTCAGCCTGGAGCTAGTGAGAGAATAGCACTGTTATACACTCCAAATCTGAACCAAGTGCTAAACAACGGAAAAGGGATTGGGACACCCACACACATGCCCAAATAAGCGACGTAAACCGTGACTCATATCGTGAAGTTAGAAACGAAACGGTGAGATTACTAAGAATGGAAACTCAACTAAACTTCTTACATAAATGTATCGAGAGAAACCTTATCCCCACTGACCTAAAAGTCTCAGTACCTAAATCTAGAAAACTGAGAACAGAAATCACTAGGATGTGCATTCAAGATGTTCTAGTGAAAGCTGGAGGTGAGATACTCCAAATCACAGTGGAGGATCTCCAAGCGGACATCAGCAGTGTGAAGAAGAACAAACGGGAGACCCCTGTTTCAATACACTTCAATGATGAAACCCACTCTTTAAAAGGTTTCCCTTATAGGATTATACAAGTCCTCCGATCGGATCATGAGAATGTCGCCTCCACGCAACATAGACGAAAATGCTAAATAGAGTGGATTTGTACTCTATGTACTAGGGCTGCACTGATACACCACGATTTCTGTGCACCACGATTCTTAACTTCGATTCAATTCACGGTTTGTTTTTGTTTTAGTTCGATACAGTTACGATACAGAGAAAAATCATTTACTAATTAATTAAAGGCTAGTGTTTGGTGCATATCATATCCAATAAAAGTCCATCCCCACAAAAAGTTCCATGATATATACCGGAAGTGACATGTAAAACAAACATATCACGCGCATTGCATGTCAGGTATATTATTGTGAAGTTAGAATGCACATTGGTTATATTACATTGTGACCACGAAGGGGTGACAGGTTGGAGTGTTTAGTTACATTTTGTACAGAGGAAGGAGGTTATTTAACCTGCATTTAGGCCTACCCTATTTCATCTAAATTTTCAGAAGCCAAAAAATAATTAAATTTTCCATCTGAAAACTTCAAAAATGGCCAAAATACATGTGGACAGCAAATGTGGGTGGAAATTTTGAACAATTTTGAAAAACACACTGCACCAGTTAATAAATTTATTGTACACGAACTGCCGGGGGGTACCTCGGAAATGGGAAAGATAAAATAGCTGTTCAATACGGCGACTATAATCATCAGCATAAATGAATAAAATGAACATACCGAATGAATTAAATGAAAAGTTTCCGATTGTTTGTTGTGTTTTTATTTACTTTCCCAATAAATCCCTGAGAAGAAATCACTTTTGATCTACCGGTACTTGAAAAGTTTTGATGTTTCCACAAATTATGTTGAACAGTAATCAAGCCATATGATTGTGTTGTTACTGTTAGATAAAAAAACTGAGCTGGCTTCAGTGTTTTCAAAACGGACCAATGTAGCCATTCAAAGGCGATGAAGCACAAACAATTTTTGAGTGGTGTGTATAATGGCTTGTTTGTTCAGTTGAAACTGTTCACTTTTGATTGAAAGTATGCCGTTAAACTTTAAAGAAGTGACATTATCTTTGTGGAGTGTTGCTAATACATAAATACAGGGCGAATACTGAAGTCAGCATTCAGTCTCCAGCATTTGATATCATAAGAACTCGAGATGGAAAAATTCCTAGTGCAATACAAAACAGCAGAAGCCAGACCAGCAGTACAACTGACACCTCACAAGATAACAGATTCTGATGAAACAGCTGCAAAACTGCCGCCAGCAAAGGAACACCACAAAGAGATTTCAACTGTTGAACTGATGCCATTAAAGACAGCAACTACCATCCAACTGTCACAAAGGGGGCACAATAAGAATTACAATATGAAGGAGAAGAAGGAAGCAGTAGAAGTAACAAAGTTGATTGGCCTACGGCAAGCCACCCTGAAACTGGAAAAAGCTAACTTTTGATGAAGAAGGAAAAGACAGATCGACAGGTCATTTATCCAAGAGTGGGAGACCTGTTACCTATGGAGAAGACCTGGATGACAAAATCTCTGAATGGGTATTAATCCAACGAGATTTGCAGCTACCTGTATCAGTTGAATCATTATGCGCCTATACCAGAGGGGAGCGGGTCTTTTCGGCCTCGGGAACATTCGGTCTCGGGAACATTCGGCCTGGGAACATTCGGCCTGGGAACATTCGGCCTCCGTTTTAAACTATGGAGAATAAGAGAGGCGCAGTTTAAGATGAGTTTAAACACCTTTGTTACAACCAAACACAAAAATAAATCGCATGAAATTGCATGCTGCCTTGGCCTAACCTCTGAACTGCACTTAATACTAGGATACATTTTGCTCGCTTACTTGGACAAGCAAGTAAGCAAGCAAGATTGATGTTGGACTCGATGATGATAAATGAAAAGTTTATGCATGTCGAAAGCGCACAGGGACGATGTGGGATTGAAATCCCTTGCTACCCGAGTAACTTTATTATACCCCCACTTTCGAAGAAAATGGGGGTATACTGGATTACATGTGTCCGTCTGTCCATCCGTCTGTCCATACGTCCGTCCATACATCTGTCCATACGTCCGTCTGTCTGTGCGTCCGTGTGTGAGTCCGACCGAGAATATACATAACTTAAGTAAATTATTATTTTTTATAATATTTGTTGGTCAATAGGTATGCCCACACTAGTTATTTTTTTTTCTATTATCTTTTTATTTTTTATTACTTGTTCACTTAGAAATTGTGTCCGTCCGAACCAAATTTTGTCTGTTCAGCCTGTATCTCGGGTATCGAATGTTCTATTGCAATGAAATTTGCCATGAACACTGCTTATGGTTTAAAAAAGGATTCAACGATATTTCTCACATTCTCCTTTTTAGAGTTATCCCCCTTTTTTAGTCCCCTACCGGCATCGCCAGAGGGTACTATAGGTTTGCACTCTGTCCATCCATCAGTCTGTCAGTCTGTCCGTCTGTCAGTCTGTCAGTCACACTTTAGTTTTCCGGAGTTTTTTTGGAAACGCTTCAACGGAAAGATTTCATTTTTGGTAAACTACTATAGAACGATGACTTACAGATCAAGTTTGAGTTTCATGCTGATTGCATTATTCTTGTGTGAGTTACGGCCCTTGGAAATATGGAAAAGCACCAAAATATCAGTATTTTTATTCTGTACCAATGACCCAGACATAGCTGGTGCTAACTCTTAAAAATATAGGGCCAAACACAAATTTTGCCCCCCAATCCCCAAAATTTGCATCTAAAACCAAAGAAAACATGTCCTGAATGGCCCTCCATACTTCACCTCTACTGCGCATGCGCAGTGTCAAGGACGTCCCGAAATTGGCGCCATTAATCATTCTTTGTTTGGCCCTTCATCAGTTAACATCTGACTGATCTTTGTGCTTGTAAATCTCAGTTTAAATGATGCCAGACACATAAATATCAGAGAAATGGTGATTCTAAGGAGGATATAGAAGGAGGAGAGGAAAAATGAGTGACAGAAAATATTCAGGGCTGTAACTTAAATTTCTTTAATGAAATTATGTTAAGTTACCTATTTTCGAGGCAACAGCCTGTTGTGGTCATTCTTGTTATCAAGTTACACTGCTTGTTCAGTGTTTTCCTCTCTCCCTTTCCTTTAAGTCCCCTCTTGCTATTCTCCCATGCTTTTGGCATATTTTCTGTAATATTATTACTAAAATTTCTTGGGAGTTTTAGCTGGATAACAGAATGAATTCTGCTCTTTTCCCCATGTTTACGTCTTCACCTATGGGTGGTTAGGCATAGTGTTCTGCATCTACCATCTGATGTTCTGCAGTTTCTTCCCTGGAAGTCTCTGTTTTGCATCAGATAGTGTATTATTGGTAACGGATTTCGGGCCTGGGTGCCTGGAGTCTTGTTCTGGTGTTTTTACACTTATTGTTTACATTTACAACAGCCCTCTGTGTGAGGGGGGGATTTCTTGAAAATAATATCTTGATGTTAATTTAATCATAACTAGATACATTATTATTGTTCGTAAGTGTTGCATAAATTTTTTAAAAATATTTTTAGAATTTTTGTCCACACTTAGGCTTGGGATCCATTGGGGCTCAACGTTACTTTTCAGAAACTTGGGCTGTTCTGAAAAAATATTTTTTCAAAATTTTTTGATTTCAATTATTTTTTCTATGTTAATGGATCATTGTTCAATTGTATAAGAGGAAATCTTCCTCTGACTTTCATAATCATTGTATAATGTAGTCAGTGTGCTCGCACTAACTCCTGTTCTGTATTTGTTAATTTCGATGACAACATGGGAAGCGTGTGTCACGGTATGTTAGTGGGGAAATGGCCATTCCGGTCCTTTCCCTGCAGGGTCACTCTACTTTATCAATCTCTATTTCAGACCATCAAGAACAGGGTGATGTATCCGTGATGTCTTCCAAAAGTGTGCCTCCGTCGTCACAATTAATGAAGAGCTAGTGGAAAAGTGCTCATGTAAATACGTCAATTGCCTAAGAGGACCCTAGTAGGTTCGACGGCCTTTGACGTCCGCTAGCTCGCCCGGTGTAGCGCCCATTCATCGAATGGTTCGGCAGCCGGGTTCGTCCGTTGCGGTCTAGAAGGAGTTTTGGGTGATGCGAGCACTATAAATCAACAAAATGCACACCCAGTGACGGCGGATTAGAGGAGAGAACGGAGGAAGCCTTTTAGTCCGGTTCCTAGCTCGTCCAGGTCCATCCGGACTGCGAGCGAGAGAGGCCCCTCTCTTGTACAACAACATCTGGCCCCAGATGTTGTGGTACAGATGTTTCGCATTCGGAGCATACGTCCGCCGCTCGGGACGCTCCGATATATAGTCAGTCCGGAGAGACTGTCAATAAGGCTTCCTCGTCCTCATGGTAGCGCACACGACCGCTCTTGGCTGCGTGACCTCGGATATCCAGTCAGCTTCGCCAATCAGAGAATCATCGGCGACCAGGTCACACCATCCGGTAGCCAGGAACACGAGGCCTGCAGACTCCGGACGTTCGCATAAGAAAGTATGCGGGAGTCAACGTACACGGAGCTTCCAGCGGCAAAGCATCGTAAGACCGCTACTGCACAGGCCTCGGTGACGGACGTGCTATCCCAAATAGCACAGCTTATCGCAACATCCCAGCATCGACAGAATCTCTGTCGCATCATGTATTATCCGACGACGCTGGGTCGGGACGCTCCACGGAAGCGGGTACGGACGTCCGAAAATTTCATCCGGTCCGACGGGATGCCGAAAGGGATTCGGAGGATGTCGAGCTTTCCCTTTCGGAACAACATCAGCTGCTGTGTATGTCATCTGACTTATCTTCTAGAGATTCTTTCGTCGGACCAGAATGCTGCGATGTCAATCGCCTAAGAGGTCCCTAGTAGGATCGACGGAGTTGACATTCGCTAGCTCACCCGGTGTAGCGTCCATTCATCGCATGGTTCGGCAGTTGGTTTCTTCCGTTGCGGTCTAGGAAGGAGATTTGGGTGATGCGAGCACTATAATAGACTTTAGTACACACCCAGTGACGACGGATTAGAGGACAGATCAGAGGAAGCCTGTTAGTCCGGTTCCTAGCTCGTCCAGGTCCGTCCGGGCTGCGAGCGAGAGTGGTCCCTCTCTTGTACAACAACATATGGGACCGGATGTTGTGGTACAGTCATTTCGCATTCGGAGCATATGTCCGCCGCTCGGGACGCTCCGTTATATTGACAGTCCGAGAGACTGTCGATAATGCTTCCTCATCCTCACAGCAGCGCACACGACCGCACATTGGCTACGTGACCTCGAGTATCCAGCCAGCTTCGTCATTCAGTGATTCCACAGCGAACAGGTCACTCCATCCGGTAGCCAAGGGACACGAGGCCTATACACTCCGTTCGCTCGCATAATAGAAGTATGCACGGGGTATCGAACACGGAGCTTCCAGCGGCAAAGCATCGTAAGACCGCTTCTCCACAGGCCTCAGTGACGGACGTGCTATCCAAAATACCACAGCTTATCGCAGCATCCCAGCAAACGACAGATTCTAGGTCGGATCACGAATAATCTGACGGCGCTGGGTCGGTGCGCTCCGCTGTTGCATCAGGTACGGACGACCGAACACTTCTAGGGTCCGACAGGATGGCGAAAGGGATTCGAGCTTTCCCTTTCAGAACAACAGAAGCTGCCATACATTTCTTCCGGCATTATTTTTCAGAGGTTGTTCCGTCGGACTACATTGCTGCGATGCTGGATAAGAGACTAATAGCGTCATTGGACACAGAGTTTTGGATCGGTTCAGGGACATTGTCGCTGACTTGCCGACTCAGTCCAATAATGTCATTAGAACATTCGAATTATTTAACGACGCTATATATAAGCTTGCTACCAAGCATGATAATCTAGTTTCTTGTCCGCAATGCTCTATTCTGCCTTTCATCAATTCTAGGGAATAATTTATATTGGCAGAAAAGGGCATACCGAGAGTTCCTATGCGTCTTGACGGCGGGACTGAAGACTGGGAATTATCTTTTTCGCCGTCTATGTCAATTCCAACCACGATGTTGGAAACGACAATGATGTCTATTAGACTTAACTTAGACGCTTTATCATATGTAGTCCACCTTACTGAGGCGTTATCATTACGTCTTCAAGAGAAAGAATTCCAGGATATGATCCTCAATGTGATTTCTTTCAAGGGCAGTAGTTTTTCCATGTATAACTCCGCCCTTCAGTGGCAACCTGGAGTTGGTTAGACGTGACGCAGCCCTAGCTACATCCACGCGCGTGGATAGTAAGGTGAAGAACTCTCTCAGAGTCGCTTCGGGTTCGGAGAAGCTTCTCTTCGACGGCAACCTTTCAGCAATCTATCAATTGCTCGATATACACGTTCCCTTGTCTATCAAGTGTAACAAGAGATTCAGACTGGGGCAAACATTTGGTGGTTGACTCAGAGAGTGCCACTGCAGTTGCCGAATCCGAGTTTTATGATTATGACGGATGCCAGTCAAACAGGTTGGGGTACAATATTGATCCCAACGGATTCGAAGTGCCAGGGTCTTTGGGTTCCGCAGTTTCTAGGCAAGCACTTAACTTCCAGGAAATGATGTTATTTTGGCTTGCACTATGTCATTGGATGAACATTATTCAGAAACGCATGTCCAAATCCTGTCCGATAATACGACAGTAGTTGCGTATCTCCGGAACCAGGGAGGCACTCATTCGATTTCGTTATTCAATTTAACGGAAAGAATCCTTCTGTTTGTTATAGTACACCAAGTTCTGCTTCGGTCCGACATATTCTGGGTCGTCTGATTGTATTAGTAGACTCCCTCTCATGTAAGGGTCGCTTGTTGCCGTCAGAATGGACTCTCAACAAACAAGTATTCAATCAGATTTGCTATCAATGGGAGCGCCCAATGATAATTTATTTGCGACACAACTCACTATTCAGTTGCAGACGTATGTGTTTGCATGTCCGGATCCCTGAGCTTATGTTGTTAACGCTCTATTGATCTAATAGGACGGAACGATAGGATATGCGTATCCTCCAGCGCTGTTGATTCAGCAAGTATTGCTAAGATAAACATCCACAATACAATTCTGTTGATAGCATCTCTGTCTTCACAGAGACCGTGGGTAAATTCACTCAGGTGTCTACTGTGGGACTTACCGCGAAAACTTCCTCCATGAGAGGATCTTCTGTTGCTGGGGAAATCGTGTCAACTTCATCACAACCCGCAAGGTCTCAACCTTCAACCTTCACGTATTCCGTTGTGTGGTCCTTCTTGCACGGCAAGCATTGTACAGGACGAGCTATGAACGCGATTTCTTACTGTAGGAGAACCTCTTCTTCGCTATACTATGCAGCTAAAGTGGAGGCTCTTCCGTCGTTGGTGTAGGGATCATTATGTTGATATTTTTGATCCCTCCATACTAGACATTGCAACTTTCTAGTATACTTGTTTGACAAGATCAACAGCAGCCTGTTACTATTAAGGTTATAGGTCTATGTTATCTCATATCTATGCACTCTATGATAGTTTACAATTGAGTCTTATGTCTCTTTATCTAAGTCAGTTAATAACTTTTCGATAAATTGACCTAGAATCCTTAGATTAAATTCCTATATGGAATTTAGCTTCGGTTCTTATTTAGCTAAGTAATCATTTGAGCCTCTGGAAACAGTAGTTTTCAAATTATGACCTTTTTTAGACAGTAATTCTGTTAGTCTTCTCTTACTGAGGAGTCAGTGAGCTTCATGCACTATTGGTGGACGATTCTCACTTTCGTAGTATCGGAAACGCTACTTCCTTTACTACTTAGGTTGAATTTTTGGTTAAGAGTCAGGCTCCTAATAGTATCCGGAACCTATTGTTATTAAGGTCCTTCCGTCTTCGTACGGGCATAGGCCTTTACTCTGTCATGTTAGAGTTTACGTATTTATAAACAGATATCAGTTTATTAGTATGGACGTAAGCTTCTTCTGTCTTTGATGCCTAATAGAAGGACATTACGCTCCATTCTATTGCTAATGGATTCAATTAACTATCGGTACTGCTTATGGTATATCATTGATTCAGCAGTTTGTGCTTGAGATTTCGGCTCATGAAGTAAGAGCTCTTTATACATCTTGGGCTTACATTAATAGTGTCGCTATTATAGTTTTTATGAAGGCTGCTCATTGGGCTCAGCCATCCACATTCATGAATTTTTATCTCAGAAATATTGAGTCTATTTCTGGAGGCCTCCATTGTTAGGTCTATTATCTACTGCTCAGAATGTCATTCACTTAACAGTTGCTACTATAGCTAGGTAGGCTTTCTGTTCCGGCAGTGACTCTGTCCTGCTGCCCTCTTCGCTCTGGGCTATTTGACCCAGGGCAAGGAGAAGGGGGGGGGGGGGGGAGGGTGTTCCCTTGGGTCACCTGTTTTATTATGAAAACAAGGGGATACCTCCTCCGGAGTTAGTAATTCTGAGCTGTTACTGGGATGGTTTTTAAGTGATAAGTTTATGTTTTTAAAATTCATTCTGGTCATAGTTTTTAAAGTATAGCTTTTGATTATATCACGTGTCAAACGGGCGTTACTATACAATCCTCAGACACGTGTAAGGAGTATAAAGAGTCTCTATTCTCTAGACTAACTTTATTTATTGGCTTACTTTAAAAATTATTAGTATAAGGATTATACTGGATATTGATAGAGTACATGGATGTTATGATGCTCAATTTTGGAAGGTGTTGTGTCTTTTTTATTTATCATAAATAAGAAAGATACATGTAAGGCCTAATACTCCTTTTCCCCTCGAGGGGATGACTCTATTTTATATAATTGAGCTTGTTTGAACTTGCTCTATGTCCTAGGCCCTCCAGCCTTTTTACTATTCAGCTATGTCTGGGTCATTGATACAGTATAAAAATGTTAAAAAATTTATAGTAATTTATATATTTTTTATACTTACCAATGACCCAGACGGGGATGGCCCTCCCAGGAGTTGGGAACTCATACCTCCCCGCTGAGTACATAGCGCTTACCAGGCACTGGTTATAAGAATGATTAATGGCGCCAATTTTGGGACGTCCTTGACACTGCGCATGCACAGTAGAGGTGAAGTATGGAGGGCCATTCAGGACATGTTTTCTTTGGTTTTAGATGCAAATTTTGGGGATTGAGGGGCAAAATTTGTGTTTGGCCCTATATTTTTAAGAGTTAGCACCAGCTATGTCTGGGTCATTGGTAAGTATAAAAAATATATAAATTACTATAAATTTTTTAACTTTCCGGAGTTTTTTTCGAAACGCTTCAACGGAATGATTTCATTTTTGGTAAACTACTATAGAACGATCACTTACAGATCAAGTTTGAGTTTCATGCTGATTACATTATTCTTGTGTGAGTTATGGCCCTTGGAAATATGGATAAGCACCAAAATATCAGTTTTCCAGAGTTTTTTTTGGTAACGCGTCAACGGAATGATTTCATTTCATTTTTGGTAACCTACTGTAGAACGATGACTTACAGATCAAGTTTGAGTTTCATGCTGATTGCCTTATTCTTGTGTGAGTTATGGCCCTTGGAAATATGGAAAAGCGCCAAAATATCAGTTTTCCGGACTTTTTTTGGAAACGCTTGAACGGAATTCATGTTGATCACATCTAGGTTATAACATTTGTATAATTATTAATGCTCATTAGTCTGGTAGGGGACATTGTAATTCTTCAGCGATACATGCGCTCTTGTTGACTTAGAAATTGTAGGAAATAGACATTATTTGTCTGTTCAGCGTGTATCTCAGGTATGGGTTATCGGATTTCAGTGAGATATGGCATGCAGTTTGCCTATGACAAAGGCTTCTGCCTCATTGCATAAAACTTTCAAACACCAAACAATTTACCATACCTTTTGACTTAGAAATTGTTTGAAATTGTTGAAAACTTTCGAAGAAAATGGAAGGGGTGGGGGGGGTATACTGGATTGCGTCTGTCCATTTGTGCATCCGTCCGTCAGTCTGTACGAGAATATTCATAAATAATATTTGTTGGTCATAGGTATGCCCACACTAGGCGATACACCATGTGGGGGTATGCACCGGACGAAAATCCAGCTCTTGTTTGTTTATAACTTTAATTACTTATAAATCCACGAGAGTCAGACGGGAGATCCCAACATCGTATTATGTTGGACTCTTTTCATGAGACCCTTATATATGTGGGGAGTTGTTTTTATGCAAGAAGTGTTCAAATACATGGTCAAAGAAACCGTGAGAAACAGTATAAGATTATCTCATCAAGGACAATTACAGTCCATATAAATGGTTTAAGGGTTCAAAGAAACTATAAAAACAGTATATGATCGCTTAATCAAGTGCGATTAAATCAATCAAGCTTCAGTCGCACTGTAAAAATGCTGTATGAGTATCTCATCAGAGGCCAGAACTTTGATCACTACTTCAGAAGACCATTTAAAAACAAAATTTTTAAGTTGAGTTGTGCCAGACATCCAAGAAGAAGTATATCATTTCAGGTTTTTATGTCTGCATTGGAGCACATACATTGTCATTCTGTTATTCAATAAAGTGGATTTTATACAATGGATTTTATATTTCATTATAATTCATTATGGATTGGTCTGGTGCTTAATATATTTCTACTTTGGAAATAAAGGTAGGTACACCTAATATATTAATATATTATTTTTAGCTCAACTTTGGCAAAGCCAAATTTGAGCTTATGCCATGGCCAGTTGTCCGTCGTCCGTCTGTCCATCTGGCCATCTGTCAGGGCCAACATTGGGGGTTTAGGGGATATTATTATTAGGGGCTACCTCCAAATTAAGGTAGTGTTAGGGTTAGGAGTGGGGTGGGGTTAGGGTTAGGGGAAGCCCCAGAATAGGGCTTAAGGTTGGGGAGGGTTAGGTCCAGGGGGGGGGGGGGGGTCAGGGGTGGGGTTTTAGTTTTAGTAGCCCCTAAACCGAAAAAATAGCTCCTAATCCTATTGGTTTGGCTAGGGTGGGGTTTGGTCAGGGGTGGGGTGGGGTGGGGGTTAGGGGGAGCCCCAGAGTAGGGCTTAAGGTTGGGGGTTAGGTCCTGGGGGTGGGTGGGGGTTAGGGTCTGGGGTGGGCTTGTAGGGTTTAGGGTCAGGGTGGGGTAGGGTTAGGGTGTGGTTTTTGGGTGGAGGGGTGGGGTTAGGGTTAAATATAAGTTCTAGGGTGGAGGGGGTGGGGTTCTGGGTAAAATAAGGTTTTGGACATACAAAATGTTTTTTTGGTAGCCCATAAACCCGAAATGTTGGAGCATCCATCTGTCCATCAACAATTCAGTACAGCTCGGGCTAGAGGCCGTATTTATGAACCGATCTTTACGAAACTTCTTGGGTACCTTTGTTATGACTGTGGGACAAGAACGAGTGTTTTGGGGTCCGATCCGAAATTCAAGTTGGCCGCCAGCCGCCATTTTGTACCGACGATGCAGAAAACTGTTTTTTGTACAGAACTTCCATATGAAAGCACTGATTTGAATAATTTTTTGTATGAATGTTTAGTACCATGGGATACATCACATATAATACATTTTTATTTCTCGTACGTAAATTATGCAGATTAGACTAACTTTGATGTATTTAGTGTTACTTTCAGCACTGTAAGTGCAAATGCCAATATGGCCCGGGCTAGAGGCCGTATTTATAAACCGATCTTTACGAAACTTCTTGGGTACCTTTGGTATCACCGTGGGACGAGAAGAAGTGTTTTTGGGTACGGTCCGAAATTCAAGATGGCCGATGGCAGCCATT
This sequence comes from Pictodentalium vernedei, assembly GCA_031216915.1. Lineage (NCBI taxonomy): Eukaryota > Metazoa > Mollusca > Scaphopoda > Dentaliida > Dentaliidae > Pictodentalium > Pictodentalium vernedei. The sequence continues at coordinate 292,749,029 of CM062296.1, forward strand.
TTGTGCAAAATTAGGTGCAATCAGATTTTTGCACAGAACTTCCATATGAAAGTGCTGACTTGAATAATTTTTTGTGTGAATGTTTAGTACCTTGGGATACATCACATATAATACAGGTTTTTTTCTCCTGCAGAAATTATGCAAATTAGATGAACTTTTGATTTTTTCAGTGCTACTTACACACAGTAAGTGCACATGTCAATATGGCTTGGGCTAGAGGCTGTATTTATCAACCGATCTTCACGAAACTTCTTGGGTACCTCTGTTATCACCTTGGGATGAGAACGAGTGTTTCTGAGTGCGGTCCAAAATTCAAGATGGCTGCCAGTGGCCATTTCGTACCGAAATTAGGAGGTCTAATCAGTTTTTTGTACACAACTTCTATACGGCTCAGGCTAGAGGCCGTATTTATGAACCGATCTTCACGAAATGTCTTGGGTACCTTTGTTATCACCGTGGGATGAGAACGAGTGTTTTGGGTGTGGTCCAAAATTCAAGATGGCCACCAGCAACCATTGTGTACCAAAATTAGTGCAATCAGTCTTTTGTACAGAACTTCTGTATGAAAGTTCTGATTTGAATAAATTTTTGTATGAATGTTTAGTAAAATGGATTACATTACATATAGTACAGGTTTTTTTCTCATGCAGAAATTATGCAAATTAGATGAATTTTGATTTATTTAGTGCTACTTATACACTGTAAGTGCACATGTCAATACGGCTCGGGCTAGAGGCTGTATTTATCAACCGATCTTCACGAAACTTCTTGGGTACCTTCGTTATCACCTTGGGACGAGAACGAGTGTTTCTGAGTGCAGTCCAAAATTCAAGATGGCTGCCAGTGGCCATTTTGTACCGAAATTATGTCCAATCAGTTTTTTGTCACAACTTCTATACAGTTCGTATTTATGAACTGATCTTCATGAAACTTCTTGGGTACCTTTGTTTTCACCTTGGAACAGGAATGAGTGTGTTTTGGGGTGCCTTTGTTATCACTGTGCTATGAGAACAAATATTTTGGGGTTCAGTCAGACCCACCCTGGGACTCAAAGATTTCTTTTCTATTTAGCATCTGACTGTCACCCACCTTTACAATTCTTTACCTATACATTTGTTACAGGCTATGGCCAGTATTTATGTACAGACCGTTACAATACTTTATATGTACATTTGTTATCAGGTCATTACCTAGATGTTTGTCATTGCTGTGTCACATACTATACATGTACATGTCTTGACAAGTTGAGCTACAGTGTCATTGACACTTTCATTTTTTAAAATTATTCTGGAAAACCTCCTAAATATACAAAAAAACAAATAAAATGAACTAAAAAAATATTTTTTAAAGTTATTTTTCAATTCACAAACTCTGAAAATTTTTACCAAAAGTGGGAACATTCGGCCTCGACTGAGGCCGAAAGTTCCTGGAAAAATACCCGGGCTGAATGTTCCCGAGTCTGAAAATGAAAAGACCCGCATTCTGCCAGAGAAATGGTCAAGAAAGAGAACAAAGAAAGCGATTTCAAAGCCAGTACAGGCTGGGGTGAGAAATTCATGGCTTGTCACAACTTTTCACTCCGTACCAAGACATCTTTAGCCCAAAGATTACCAAAAGATTTAAAACAGAAAATCGACAGCTTTAGAGAATTTGTTAAAGAGAAAAGAGCAGAAGATGAGTTTGAAAACCAGTATATCATTAATATGGATGAAACCCCAGTCTACTTCGACCTTATCCCAAACAAAACAGTCAACTTGATTGGAAAGAAATCTGTCAGGATTAGAAGTACTGGATCAGAAAAATGACATCTGACACTGGTACTGGCTGTATCTGCAAGCGGCAATGTCTTACCACCAGTGGTAATTTTTAAGGGTATAAGAGAACTGAAGCTAACAGCACCAAAAAACTGGATAATTGAGGTTCAAGAAAAAGGTTGGATGGATGAGCATTTGATGAAAGAGTGGGTGAAGGAAATTTATTGCAAACACACCAAAAAGGAGAGATCACTATTAATAATGGACAGCTTTAGGGGCCATCTGACTTATAAGGTTAAGAAAGAAATAAGAAAGAGCAATGCCGTTCCCGCAGTAATACCAGGGGGCTTCACATCCAAATTACAGACACTCGATGTCGGCATCAATAAGCCTGTAAAGGGTGATCTTAGAAGAAAATGGACAGAATTTATCCAGTCTGAGACTAAAAAATTGTCAACAAGGAAGAAGAATGCATAAAGCTTGCCTCCAAACAAGATATTGTTGATTGGATTACATTTGCCATCACCAATCTAGAAAAACAAACTGGCATGATCAGAAAATCCTTCAAAGTCTGTGGTTTGAACAACCACCTGAATGGAGCAGAGGATAAACTTATTAACCAGGCTGACTACATAGGAGAGAAGATGCTATTTGACAACCAGGAGGAGCTGGACATTGCTTGTGAACTGTTTATAGATCCCAAGAAAATCATGTCTGTAGAGACTGTAATGTCTGAAATTTTCAATTCAGATGATGAAGATAACCTGACTGAGGCAGCTGTTTTAAATGAGCGTGACAGATGTAATGAAATGTTTTATGTAATTTAACTTATTTGTTCTTGTATTTTGAAAATTATTGTATTCTTGTATACTTGTATATTCTTGTTGTGTATTCTTGTATGTATTCTTTTATGTATTCTTGTATTTTTTTTGTATATATGTGTACATATTGTACAATTTTGTATTTCATTTTATCAGTTGTATTAGAATATATTTGTGCATTTTATTCAGTCATTAGTTATTTTTGTCAGCCCCACTCCGAACCTGTGCCCATCCCCACAATGCAGAATGCTACATTTTATAAAAGTGAATACAAAATTAATTTAAAAAAAATAATGACTGGTGTTTGCTCCACATTTCCTCCCATATTTTCTATTTTTGTTATTGGAAGCATGCCCTCCTCACATACACTGTTGAGGTCGGAGAAAAATAATATCGAAAACCAGTATGCTTTGACAGTTTTAGGGTCCATGTGTTAATTTTTGTGAAACCCTGCAACAGCACATGTTGACCTCATCATCATTGCTCCAAGCCTGTATGCCCCCCCCCCCCCCACCCTTTTCGCAAAAGAAATACAAATACGAATTATGAGTTTTATTCGCCACCCCCCCCCACCCCCACCCACCCCGTCGTGTGGAAACCAGTTGCTATTAAAAAGGACAAATACGAATTATTGACATACATGTTTAGACTATTGATTTTGAAATATCCCCCTCCCCCCCCCAGCTCCCTCCGATGTGCAACACAAAATGCTACATTTTATAAAACCGAATACAAAATTAATTTTAAAAAAATAATGACTGGTATTAGCTCCACAGTTCCTCCTGTATTTCCTATTTTTGTTTTTGAAAGCGTGCCCTCCCCAAATACACTGCTGATGTTTATTGAAAAATAATATTGAAAACTGGTACACTTTGACAATGTTTGGGTCCATGTGTTAATTTTAAGCTTAACTTGACATAGTCAAGATAAGCTATTGCCATCACGCGTGCGGAAGTCTGTTAGTTTGTGAGTCTGTTAGTCTGTGAGTCTGTTAGTCTGTGAGTCTGTGAGTCTGTGACGTCTGTTCACATTTTCCTTTAGCACGGGCTACACCCCGCAGTTCTTGTCTGATCGTCACGAAATTTCATATGCAGGTTTGGGGTCATGTCTAGATGAGAACGTCCCCTTTTGGTCGCGATCGGGCAACCGGTATGGCTGCCCGAGCCCAAAACCTGAAAACCATTAGCACAGTCTACAGGTCGTATTTATGAAGGGATTTCATTGTAACATGGTAGGATGCCTCTGTATAATGCCTAGATGAGAACGTCCCCTTTTGGGCATGATCTATCAACCGTGATGGCTGCCCATGCCCGAAACCCAAAAACTTTTAGCACAGCCTACAGGTCATGTTTAATGTGGAGGGATTTCATTGTAACTTGGTAGGATGACTCCTTATGATGTCTAGATGAGAATTTCCCCACTTGGGCATGATCTGCCAACCGTGACGACTGCCCGAGCCCAAAACCCGAAAACCTTTACCACAGTCTACAGGTCATATTTATTGAGGAATTTCATTGTAACTTGGTGGATTGACTTCATACAATGTCTAGATTAGAAAGTCACCTTTTGGGCATGATTGGGCAACTGTGGCGGCTACAGGGGCCCAAAGCCCAAAAACCTTTAGCACAGTCTAGAGGTCATATTTATGAAGGGATTTCATTGTAACTTGGTAGGATGACTCCAAATAATGTGTAGATGAGAACGTCCCATTTTGATCGCGATCATGCAGCCTTGATGGGTGCCCGAGCCCAAAAACCTTTAGCATAGGCAAAAGGTCATATTTATGGAAGGATTTCATTGTAACCTGTTAGGTTGACTCCATGTAATGCCTTGATGATGATGGTCGTGATTGGTCAGCTGTGATGGCTACAAGTGCCCGAAGCACAAAAACCTTGAGCACAGTCTACAGGTCATATTTATGAAGGGATTTCATTGTAACTTCATAGGGGGTGCGGTGGCTCAGTTGGTAGAGGTGCAGGCTGCAAGCCGAGAGGTCCTCGGTTCGAATCCCACCTGCGGCAACCGCGTTGTGTCCTTGGGCAAGACACTTCACCCCGATTGCCTACATGGGGGCACGATGACGCTGTGTACTGAGGCATACTGCACGTCGATGGTGCACATGTCTTCAACCAATCTCACCCTGCCTGTGCTGTGGTGCAGAGTTCAGAGTTACGATGTTGGAGAGCTGACAGCTGCTCGTCGTTGCTCGGTGGTTCTCTCCGGGTACTCCAGCTTCCTCCACCCGTAAAACTGTCACGGTCACGATTAGCCATTGTGCATAAGTATGTGACCTTAAACACCAATAAATAAATAAATAAATTGTAACTTCGTAGGATCACTCCAGATGATGCCCAGATGAGATTGTCCCCTTTGGTTGCGATCATTCAACCATGATGGCTGCCCGCGCCCGAAGCCCGAAAACCTTAAGCACCATCTACAGGTCATATTTATGAAGGGATTTCATTGTAACTTGGTAGGTTGACTTCATATAAAGTCTAGATGAGAACGTCCCCTTTTGGACATGATTGGGCAACTTTGACGGCTAAAGGTGCCCGAAGCCCGAAAACCTTTTGCACTGACTACAGGTCATATTTATGAAGGGATTTCATTGTAACTTGGTAGGATGACTCCAAATAATGTCTAGATGAGAACATCCCATTTTGGCCGTGATCATTCAGCCTTGATGGGTGCCCGAGCCCAAAAACCTTTAGCATAGGCAAAAGGTTATATTTATAGAAGGATTTCATTGTAACCTGTTAGGTTGACTCCATATAATGCCTAGATGGTGACATCCCCTTTTGGTCGTGAGTGGTCAACTGTGATGGCTTCAGGGGCCCAAAGCCCAAAAACCTTTAGAACAGTCTACAGGTCATAATTATGAAGGGATTTCATTGTAGCTTGGTAGGATGACTCCAAATAGTGTCCAGATGAGAATGTCCTGTTTTGGTTGCGATCATTCAACCTTGATGGCTGCCAGAGCCCAAAGCCCAAAAACCTTTAGCACAGTCTACAGGTCATATTTATTAAGGGATTTCATTGTAACTTGGTAGATTGACTTCATATAATGTCTAGATGAGAACGTCCCCTTTGGATGCAATTGGGAAACTGATGGCTACAGGGGCCCGAAGCCCGTAAACCTTTAGCACAGTCTACAGGCCATATTTATGAGGGGATTTTAATGTAACTTAATAGGATGACTCGTTTTGGAATAATTTCACTGTAACTTGGTAACTTTTGTTGATATACATTAACTGTGAGGGCCACATGCATTAACTGTGAGGTCATATTAACCCACCCCTCAGCTCTTTAGTACAGTGTACACCTCATATTATTTTTATCATAAACATAGCACACAGGGAACAGAAATGAACATATTCCCAATTATCACAATTCTTGTCTTATTTCATAATCCTTTCATAAATATTGAACATTATCCTTTTCATCAAACACAACACATAAGTTAAGCTACAGTGTCATTGACACTTTCATTGTGAAACCCTGCAGCAGCATGTGTTGACCTCATTGCCCTTTGTTCTATTTTTAATATTGGAAAATCTTGTTGGTGTTCAGTGCACTGAATATGTTTATTTGAAGCAATAATTACCCTTTTCTGTTGCTGGTGCATGGTTTATACTGCATTATGTGGATTTATTTATGGGACCCTTTCATTATTGTTGTCATTTAAGGTCAGTTCATCATAACATTTGTGGGTTTTTCTCTTTCCAAATCTCGAAGGAGTCTAATGAAAGCACACTTTTTGAAAACAAAAATTTGATTGGTCAGTTCGACAGACATGTCAGTTTGATAAAGAAAACAATACTTACCTGTCAATAAATAAAGAACAAGTTTGCAAATAATGTTGTTTTAATAATTCTATTTCCATTGTACAGTATATTGTGCATACAACACATATTTTTAACATAAAACAAAGAAAGAAAGATTAAATATTCAACTGAAAAGAAAAGCATTGCCATTTTGGATTTATGTTTCACTGGGATTTTCCCACCACACCAGTCCGGGACAATCTTTGAGTGTGTGTCCGAAAATTTTGAGGCTTAAAAAAAATTATTTTTTGATGAAAAAATGGTGTCCGAAAACAAAAAGTGTCCAGAAATTTAGATATAATACGGTATATATAAAATGCATTTTGATTTGTTAAATATTTAAGTAAATGAGCAACACATATAAAACATGCACAAATTAATCATGCATGCGTTAATGTTACTGAATCACTTGTATCTACTTCTCTACAGTGGTAGGGCCCTGTTCAACATCGCTAGCTCCACTGCATGTCTGTAATGGTAACTGAAGATGTGACTCATTAATATTAATATCGCCTGTCAGTAAGCCAATGGCAAACCAATCAGATCACGTTATTCCACAAGTGCGTGAGATTGTACCATGTTTTCCAATCCTTGCAGGTGTGTGTCATGTGTTATTGTCACTTAATAAATTACTGCAACATTTGTGTTTTTTTGAGAGTGTTCCGTTGTGCCAAAGCTTGGTCAGTTCTCTTTAATGGAAGCCACTATAGTGGCCATTAGCAGCCAGTCCAGTTACTCCAGTAATATTATAGATGTTTAACCAATGTAAAATGCCATGTGTTCACAATTATTAAATTGTTTTAGTTTACTGAGAATGTTATAGGGAATTTTCCAATAAACTAAAACAATTTAATACCTGTATTTGTGAATACGCCTCAAAATGTCCAGATTTATTACACATGTAGCGTGGGGCTAAAATAATGTTGCACTCTTCCAATTAAGTTCAAACTAAAAATTAACCAACAAATTATTTCTGTAGCTCCAGATGAGAATGGGTCACTTTCATGTGAAACTACACTAATAATAATGCTGTTAAATAAATACAATTCATAACACACAGGTAGAAAATGTTGGCAAATTAAACTTTCTGTAATTTTGCGGACAGACCTATACAAATATTGATGTGAGCCTTGCCAGGCCATGGAGGCAATTCACCGAGTTGTTGATGTAATGATAGCTATTTGCCCTGTTGTTGGGTGCTGAGAATTGAGATCCTTCTTTGTTCATACAATACAAATAACAATTGGTTGGTAATGAATCAGTTCATACATGGAAAAGTACCCTGTATGCTCTGATTCATGGCCAGCTAGTCATGTTTTGTAGTGTGTATGGTGAATCACGCTACATATTGTATTTTTTGAAAGTATTGCGATACGTATTGAATTGTGAGGGGGGTGTATCATTGCAGCCCTACTACGTACGCTCACACCAATCGCCCTGAACAAGAAAGATTTCTAATTTATATTTTTTTTTTATTACCTTTCCTTGCAACTTGTTCCACATACCACCTGCCTGCCATGGAACTTACATTGTGTGCGAAAAGGACATCACAATACAGTCGATGTAAAAAATAGCCTTAACCAAGAGAGGGCTTACTACACTTTAACAGAATTTTCGAAATGTCATGTATATGCGCCAAGTGTTCTGCACAACACAGCAATAGTGCGCAAGTATGCCGCACAACTGTTACATCATAAATACGGAGACCATCAGCGCTCCTGTAAAGAATAACAACAATAAAGTTCTAATGTGACATTTTATTTCTCTAGTTTATCCATTTTGTATGGACCGTTTACAGACAAACTTCCACTTTCGTCTGTAAGCTCCTCATTTTCATTTACCACACCTGGAACCACCAATTGTGCTGGTACCAACCTGAAATAAAGAAGCCGACACATCAGTTTGACTCTACAGCTCCTAACGGCAAGGCAACAACCCCCCCCCCTCCCCCCACCAGACACTAAGCTGGTAGACACCGAAAATGATGAAGCCAGTGTGTGTTATAGTCGAAAACCCATCACCCAGTGCAAATTCTGCATATAGCCCCCAAAGCAGTCAATTGGTTACCTTCCCTGCTACTGTCAAATAAACATTTTTTTAACACACCGATGTGCAGTTACACCCCTTGTTACTTAATCTACACATCCGTTTTTTTACCCCTGGAAGCCTCTGTTTGGCTCCATATATTTACCCCCCTTTTTTACTCCCTTGCCAAAGGTATATAAGGCGCCGCTCCAGCTAGTGCAGCACATAGTCTCTGATCAGTACAATCAAGTACAAAGCCGGTCAGGCAAATTTTACACAAAATATATACACTGAGAACTAATTCCGGTATAATCAGTACGAGTAGGCTCTCTTGCACAATTTTTGTGATTTTATTAACCATGAAATGAATGGTTCGTCATTGCATCTTTTGGTGCCAAATTTTAGTTCGCACATGCTTTACTACAAATATCTACAGAAGTTAGGCATAATAAAGACTGTTAGGACATCAAAAAGAAACATTCTAATATTGTATTTTTGTATTTGTTTCTTTCAGCTAATCATATTGATATGGATGGTTCTTTGGGCGGATTTCAAATAATGGATATTACACCTGAAGAGAAGAAACATCAGAAAGTTTTCAGTGTTGGACATGATCCGTTAGTAGAGCCTATCAAAACATCCTACATGTCTATGTATAAAACTGCTACTGAATCAATGCTGATAGATGATGGAACCAGTGACACCAGGGCATTTACATTCCACCTTACAAAGCAATCTCATTTGGATGTGTTGGATATCAATCAGTTAACAAGGAGTTTTGATAGATGTAAATCTCCTGATGTTACTGAGGCAGACTCAACAGATTTGAAAATACACATGGCTTCACTGTGTTACACACATTCTCCAAAGTTTTTGAATGAGATATCAAAATGTCTTTCAGAATTCAAGGAATATATGGAATCATTTGCTTCATCTTTAAAAAAGACAGCAGCAGAAGTTGCTATGGGATTTGTTGGAAAGAATAAAGCAGATGTGACAGATTTATATGGGAGTTTACACAGTTTGAATTTCAGTCTTGATAAGGATCTGAATAGAGTAGAATCAATTAATGATTTGAACTCAATGTCATTAGATAATTCAGATATAGAGGATAAGGATGTGGTGAGAGAGGGAGCCAATATTATGATAAATGCAGTTTTAGAGACACCTGTGATAGTCATTCCAAGAAGCTGTGATAGTTCTGAAGCTTTGGTAGCTCAGTTAGGACAGATTTTCATTATAAATAATGATGAGACAATAGATACTATGGAACCAAAGAGTAGTGAAGATTTGATAGGTATTACAATCAAGAATATGAACATGTACTCAGTTGACTTGGAGAAGACTATGCAAGAGAGTTCTAACACATCTGTCTATCAAAGTTTACTACATTCCAGTGTCAGTAATAGAAATATACATGGCACACCAATCATTTATGATACTAACATAGAAATAACTGTCAACAAAACTCATCCAAATACGTCTTTCATAAATCCAGATTACACTCGCAACAGTAGTCTGGGTGATGATTTTGGTAAGAAACCTGATATATTTCCATCCCCTCCACCACAAACTTTAATGAACATATCTGTTTTCATTGCAACTCCTTTTAGAATGGTGCTTTCTAAAAATGTTTATGAACAAATCTTACAAACAGTGGATAACATAACATATGATGAACCAGAAATAGAAGTACCATTTCACCAAACTCACAGTAATGTTAGTGATATGAGCAGTTCATCAAAAACTAGTGATCACAACCTCATTAAAAGTATTAGTGACTCCAACACTGACTCTCAACAAGAAGTCTCACTTTCCAAACATGTGACTACAAATTTAATTTTTAAGGTTCCAGTCTTTAACATTGAGTTGAGAGGAGATGTTGGAGATGGTGAACATGGATTGGTTGATCTAAATCTATTTGAATTTTCTCTCTTTTATGAGAAGAATAACCCATTTACGACAGACTTTAAGATTTCATTGAAATCTTTAATGATGGAAGATCTTCTGGAAGCACCAGATTCTGACCATCGAAATCTCATGGTGTCTAAGAATGCTCAAGAGGAAGATGATTCACAGTTTCAACCAAAGCATTTCCTATCTGTGTCTTGCCCAAATAATGCAATAGTGGTTCCAACACCCAGAATGCCATGTTCATTGCCTGCTAGTTTCAATCAGGACTCACCTCTTGAAACTCAGTTGCATTCACAAATGAACAACAGACCAAGTCTCACTTCAAAAAGGTAGTAAAAATATTTTCTCTGTTTGACTTCTTTTTTGTTTCAGCCTTTTATCTTAAATATTTTACCCTGGTGGTATCTACCATGTCATTTCAATGGCAGCAGTTGGAAGTGTCCATATTCATTATTTGGGGTAGACCAATTAATATTTTCAATGTGCAGCCTTGAGGCCGCACATTGAAAATATTGATCTGTCTACCCACACATTCACTTAGGAGCCATCCTACTTAATGAAAGTATGATGTATCATGTTCCTAGGCTGGACAAATGACCTCTCAGGTTGGTTCAAAGGGTTAAGGAATTACCCAACATGAAGAGTAGATGACTTTGCAAAAATGTTTTTGAACAACTAAAGATTTCCATTTTTTTGTCTCAAAAACATAGCTTATACACCTCATGCAATGAGGAGTTATAAGTTTTACTTTCATTTCAAGAACTGAAAAAAGAAGGAAATTAATAATCTTAGTTTTTAGCTCACCTACTTCTATTAGAAGTGGTGAGCTATTGTCGTGACCTCGGACGTCGGCGTCCGGCGTGTCCAATATTGTAAGATTTAATGTTAAGGTTAATTTCTCAAAGATCAGTGGGCTCAGGCCTTTGATATTGCATATGTAGGTTGTAGGGGACTATCAGAACAGTATTTAATCCTGATACTACAACATTTTTCCAAATTTCACCTAAAATTTTCTGCCAAAACTTGTAAGAATTTGCGTTTAGGTGTTGTAAGAATTTGCGTTAAAGTCAGCTTTTGTGCAGATTGTGCTGCTTTAATTTCTCATTACTGTTGATTTTCATATTTCAATAACAACTGTATGTATTAACCCTACTGTATGCAGAAATTTAATGGAAATTTTCTTTTTTTTCAGTCAAAATTTTCATGTTTTTCTCGGACCTAGTAAATTTTAAGTTGTAAAACTTTGTGTTTAGGTGAGTTGTGTTTCTATGTGTCTTTCCAGGCGATTAATATCCTACACTTGGGTTACTGAACTCCATTGCAGTAATATTTAACACTCATTACATACATATTTGAGGAATTTGAGGCTGATTTTCTGCCAAAACTTGTTGTAAGAATTAGCGTTTAGGTGTTGTAAGAATTTGCGTTAAAGTCAGCTTTTGTGCAGATTGTGGTGCCTTCACCTCTCATTACTGTTTATTTTCTCATTTCAATAACTACTTTAGGTATTAACCCTACTGTATGCAGAAATTTAACTGATTTCTTTTCTTTTTTTCAGTCACAATGTTCGCGTTTTTCTCTGACTTACTCAATTTTAAGTTCTAAAAGTTTGTGTTAAGGTGAGTTCTGTTTCTGTGTGTCTTTCCAGGCAATTGATATTGTACACATGTCTTACTGAACTACATTGCGGTACATATTGCATACATATTTGAGGAATTTGAGGGGGATTTTTGGGACTTATATTCACTTTCTTTAAAAAAATTTTTTTTTAACTTTTTTTTTTTATTTAATACTTTCTCATACTTATTACTAGTAACATTAAGGCTTATTTTAGTTGTTGATGTGATGTATTTTTGTTGGGACTTATAGTCACTTTCTTGAACGAATGTTTTTCTGCAACTCCTCTTTAACCAATGAATGTACTTCAATTACAATTTCAGTGATTCTTCATTACATAATGCCATTTTGCACCTCCTATTTTATTTTTTGATCTGATGGATTTTTATTAGCTCACCTACTTCTATTACAAGTGTTGAGCTTATATGATGACCTCAGGCGTCAGCTTTGGCATCCAGCGTGTCCAATATTGTAAGATTTAATGTTAAGGTTATTTTTTCAAAGATCACTGGCCTCAGGCCTTTCATATTGCATATGTACATTGTAGGCGACTATCAGCACGTTATTTAACCTTGATACTACGACTTTCTTTCAAATTTCACCTACAATTTTCAGCCAAAACTTGTAAGAATTTGCATTTAGGTGTTGTAAGAATTTGCGTTAAAGTCAGCTTTTGTGCAGATTGTGCTGCTTTAACTTCTCATTACTGTTGATTTTCATATTTCAATAACAACTGTACGTATTAACCCGACTGTATGCAGAAATTTAACTGCAATTTCTTCCTCTTTCAGTAAAAATTTCCATGCTTTTCTCGAACTTAGTCAATTTTAAGTTCTTAAAGTTTCTGTTTAGGTGACTTGTGTTTCTATGTGTCTTTCCAGCTGATTGATATTCTCCACTTGGGTTACTGAACTCCATTGCAGTAATATTTAACCCTCGTTACATGCATATTTGAGGAATTTGAGCCTGATTTTCTGCCAAAACTTGTAAGAATTTGTGTTTAGGTTTAAGATATTGCGTTAAAGTCATCTTTTGTGCACATTGTGGTGCCTTCACTTATCATTACTCTTTATTTTTGTCTTTTCAAAAACTACTTTAGGTATTAACCCTACTGGAAGCAGAAATATAACTGATTTTTTTTTTTTATATCCAATGATTCTATGTTGAATTGATATATAATAAATGCAGAAATATAGACTTTCCAAAGCCATCACATAAACCACATTAATCATTTGATGCCTAGTTAATGATTTATATTAACTAAATATTAGGCATGTTACATGGGAACGACATTATCAAGTGCGAATGTAGTTGAGCGTTGGTATGTAACATCCCTCTTGTTGTCAACTATGCTGACCAGTTTAGACCATTACATTAGATAAAGGGTTAATAAGCTTCACAGAAGAAAGAGGAAGAAAGGTACCAGTCCCCAACAATTTTAATTTAAATTTCAAGAATGTTCTTTCCTCCCAAAATATAACTCTTAACTCCTTAATGGAATAAGCGCAAGAAGCTCATTGCAGTGGATTCCTAAGTTATAATGTTTATAAAAAAATAAAAACATGAAAATTTTATTGAGTATGATCAGCTCACCTTTGAGAATTTTGAGATAACATACAGGGACCACTATTTGCTTGTCATTCATTTTTAACCAACTGACTACGATTTGTCTCCAGATCAACTGGATTATTGATCGTGAAACTGTACTGTGTTTTTGTAAATCAAAAAGGGATGTTATGTCGCCCATATTTCTGGAATGGCTAATAGGTGCAACATATGAACAATCTTTCTCTCCTGAGCTGCTGTTCCAGTTGTTGGTCCAGTGTTTGACATTTAATATCTTTCCTATTCAACTAATATTGTATGAGGTTACGAGCCATATGGCAGTTTATGGACTAGCAAGTCAACCTGTAATGTGTATATTGATTGAAGTGAAGCTGAAGTCAATAAGCTCATTAAGGGTTGACTCGTCAGTCCATAAACTACCATATGGCTCGCGATCTAGTACAGTATTTGTTATATCATATTTAAACTCCTGTCGAGATCATATTTCTTGACCACACACATGCAAGCCTGGAAATAAGCAATCTGTAGTTTGAAGAATGAGGCCCCCAGAGGGTGAATTTGCTGACGCCATCCCATACAGTGGGCTAGAATCCCCCAATTTATCCCTTGGGTACCTCTTTCTGTTTAGGACTGGGATCTTGATACAGATTGAGGTCACAGAAGGTAAATTTAGTAATATAACCCTGCTGTGCAAGGTAGCATCACCAAATTCAACCTCTGTGGACCTTATTCTGCAAATGACAGTATGCTTATTTCCAGGTTTGCACATGTTTAAATTATTACTGTTATTTAAAATCCCTGCTTATCCAGACCTTGCATCAACCATTGTATTATTCAGATGAAACTTAACAAAGAATACCACGAATATTTCACTTACAACACAGTGAATAAACATACGGGCTTGAATTACAGGAAGGGGCATGAAAACTTATCCTCTCACTTATTTACACACATTGGGTTTTAAGGCATCTCCAATAAAATTACTCTCCTGGAAAGTATGGTCTTTACAAAAATATTACCTTCCAGCAGCTAGAGGAAAAGAGACAAAAGTATGGCCTAAAAAAGTTAAAAATCTGTTTCTCAGGCCCTCCCACATGCTCTCTTTTTATAACCAAAGCAAACTTAAAAAAAATAAAAATGAAATGGTTTTTGTCTGATATTTTATTCAAGTTAATGAAATTGATAAATTTGTCCCTTGAGTGCAACAACGCTTTGCAATACTACAGCATTGCAAAGCCTTCTTGTACTCAAGTATGAAATACATGCTATTCTGTAGATTATGAGGCCTAAAACTTAAGACAAACCAAGAACATGAGCTTTTGACGGCAAAGAAATAATTACAAAAATAAAAAAAATGCCCGCCCACATGCAATTTTACCAAAAATAGCCTGAGAAACAGAAGATCTACTTTGTGAGGCCTATTGAGAATTTTATATTTGCCAGAAAAAGATAATTTATCTGATTACATTGCATAAAGGGTATCAGTATTCTTATATTTTTATACTAATAACCAATGGACAAGACTTAGCTGGTGCAAACTCAATATTATCAAGGGCCAAACACAAATTTTGAACCCCCAATCCCCCAAATTTGTATACAATACCAAAAATTAAAAGTCCTATCTGGCCCTCCATACCTCCATATCTGCGCATGCACAGTACTCAGGAAGAGACCAGAATTGGTGCCTACATCATTCTTTGTTTGGCCTAAAGTCAGTGAACATCTCAACTGAGATATCTGTGCTTTAAATCTCTCTTTTGGTGGATGCCAGACACAAATCAATGAAGTATATGGTGGATTCAAGGCAGTAAATGGATGATATATGCCTTGATGTCATTAGTTTTGCTATTGATTTACCTACTGTTGATTATGTGTTCCTTTTCTTGTATGTCAAGTTGTCAATGTATTGAATTATTAATGCCAGTGAATTATTTCCAACCAACTGTCAACCAGTCAACCACCCACCCGATCCCAAGTGTCCTACAGTAATTTCCAGAAAAGATATTGAATCTGTCTGAATGTTAGGAACACTGGAACTGGGCCGTATTTCTTTAGAAACGGAAGTACCAAGTTAACAACTTGCCATTTTTAGCTCACCTGACTGAAAGTCAGGGTGAGCCATAGTGATCACTCACCATCCGCCGTCCGTCCATCGTCTGTGAACATGATGTTTGGGTCTTCTCCTCCAAAACCGCTGAACTGATTTAAGTGAAATTTGATCTGATTGTTTGTTATGACATCGCATTTTGAGATTGTTGAAATCAAGTTGCCCCACCCCTCGGTAGGGCCAAGCCCAAAAAATGTGCCTAAATCTTAAAAAATCTTCTTCTCATGAACCAGCAGTAGCAGAGACTTGATATTTGGTGTGCAGCTTCCTTTTGAGGTGTAGGTTCAGATTTGTTCAGGAGAATTTCGTGGGGCTATATTTGTCAGCGTTATGGGAGAGGCAAGAATTTTTGCCACGCCCAAAATTTCTTTTCCAAACTGAGAGGGTGATTTTAGCCAAATTTGATATGAGGGCTTATTGGGTCATAAGTACTTAATTTATGCTAAAAAGATTTTCCGCATGCCCCATGGCTACTGCAGGAGCTAAAAATAGAAAAAATTTAAAATGCCCATATCTCCAAAACTACATAGCACTGAGAATTCTTATATAGTTTGAAGCTTCTTTAGGACCAACAGAATGGAATGGTCCAGAGAAATTGCTATCGGTTTTATCATGGGGTACTTTTTCGGGACTTTGAAAAAATGCCGAGTCAGCATTTTTTAACACTTTGTGGGTAATGGGGAAAACATTTAAGACTCTTCTTCTTCCAAACTATTGCTCCAAAAGCTTTCAAATTTCACTTATAACATCTTTGGAAGATTGTTTCACAAGCTTAGTGAAATCAAATCCCTGAGTACATATTTGGGCTCTCTATGGGAGCCCAAATGTTTAAATTAGTTCAATATGAGGAATATTCTTCTTCTTTACATCCACCAGTCAGAATCTTTCGTCGCGGTTTTCAACTTCAGTATTGAGAAACTCTAATCAGGTCTTCAATTCTCAGAATAAAGAGGTAAACAAACTAAAATTAACCTATTTTCAAACTTTAGAGTCGCGATACCCCATTTTCAGAACAGCTGCAGTAATTGGTATTGTGTTCGAGCATGGCATTTACCGTGAAAATAGGTGACAAAATTGCTTCTTACGCATCGTGTTTTAAACATTCATCTGTTTATTAAATGCGATTTCCTTTGCTGAACTGAAACTTGTCACTTGTTCCACATTTATAATTTATAATGACAAATATATTTATTTCTACATGTAATTTTGAAACCATGATCTCCAAAGCCAGTGTCAAAATCACAGTTGAAGTTTGATGGAAATTTCGGGTTACAATGACCTATATGAGGCTTATGAGCGACTTTTACTCGATAAAATTTTTATGGTCGGCGTAATGTTTTAGGGTGTGTCGGGTTAACCTAAACACAGGTATTTGGGGAAGGGGGCTAATTTTGCAAGACTCGAGGCAAAAATCATTGTTCTCAAACTTGAAACTCTTGAGATAATTTATGCAAATACATTGTGCTCAGGAAATCAGAGTACCGGTATAGGATATTACACAGGTGAATTGAACTAGAAAGGGAGTCCCATTGACACAGACTGGCGCCAAATACATCTTCTTACATGCAAATGCAATTTATTGTTATGCCCCCGAAAAAGTTTTTTGAGGGGTATATAGTGGAGGTCTCCGTCCGCCGGTCTGTCCGTACGAACATTTTGTATTATAACTCAAACATCAGTTGTCGGATTTTAATGTTCTTTGATATGGTGATAGGGCAGCTTGGGGGAACGGATGCCCTTGTACCTAGGGTTTCGTCCAACAAATCGTACAGGAGTTATGTCCCTTATTTGCTTTTTCCGTCTGTCCGTACGAACATTTTGTATTATAACTCGAACATTAGTTGTCGGATTTTAATGTTCTTTGGTATGGTGATAGGGCAGCTTGGGGGAACGGATGCCCTTGTACCTAGGGTTTCGTCCAACAAATCTTAAGGAGTTATGTCCCTTATTTACTTTTTCCGTCAGTCCGTACAAACATTTTGTATTATAACTCGAACATCAGTTGTCGGATTTTAATGTTCTTTGGTATGGTGATAGGGCAGCTTGGGGGAACGAATGCCCTTGTACCTAGGGTTTCGTTCGACAAATCTTACAGGAGTTATGTCCCTTATTTACTTTGAAAATTGATGATTTTTTGGTTTCCTACCAATTAAAATTGTTTGGCTGAACCGATGAGTTTCAAATTTTATATGCTGATTACTCATGTCAAAGTACAGGTCGGTTTCAATTTGAGGTTTGACTCGGCAATTTTTGATGCAGTTATGCCCCCTTTTTCACTTGGAAAAGATGCAAGACCAGTTCGACTTTTTAACTGGTTTGAGAATTTTTAACAAAGGTATGTACTATTCCTATTTTTGCCTCTTTCAGTTATTATTCAATATGGCACCATTCAAGTCATCTGCAATTATTTTTATAACTTTTTCTCTATTACTGACTCCTTAGTGCTGTTCTGCAATGTAGCAGCAGTGAAGCTGTTGTCTGTTGTTACAAAACATATTAACAAAATATAAGTAATAATAATTTTATTGGCACTTTGCCATTCCGTACTGTTGTTCTGCAATGTGCACTTTGCCATTCCTTTCCCATTCCTTACTGTTGTTCTGCAATGTAGTGTTGTTCTGCAATGTAGCTGTGTCTGATTATCCACATGTGAGTACGACTTGGCTGTTGTCTGATTATCCACATGTGAGTACGACTTGGCTACCTTCGGGGGCATTAGCACACGCATTAGCGTTGCTCTTGTTATGTTTGTACAATGAAAACCAAAACCGAAAACCCGACTCTTTGAATGAAACCGAAACCGGCAAGAAATTTGAAAACCACCCATCTCTACAGTATCCTTAGGAAGGTGAGATATAAGTTTTTTAAAGCCAAGTCCTGGGTTCATATTTGGGCTTCCTGTGGGAGCCCGAATTGTACCCAAATTTCTATTTTCTGAGCTGAGAGGCCAATTTGAACCAAATTTGATATGAGGGCTTATTGGGTCATAAGTACCTAATTTATGCCCCCAATTTTTTTTCCTGTGCCGCAGGAGCTAAAAATAGAAAAAAAATTAAAATGCCCATATCTCAAAAACTACACAGCACTGAGAAATTTTATTTTGTGTGAAGCTTCCTTAGGAACAGAAGAAAGCAATAGTCCCAAAAAATTGCCATCAGTTTTATCATAGGGTATTTTTCCAAGACTTTGAACAAATGCTCAGTCAACATTTTTTAACACTGTGAGTAATGGGAACAACATTAAAGAAACTTCTTCTCCCATACCACTGCTCCAGAGGCTTTCATATATAACATCTTTGGAAGATTCATTCACATGTTTGTTGAAATCAAATCCCTGGGTCCACATTTGGGCTCTCTATGGGAGACCAAATGTTCAGAGTATTGCAATATGAGGAATATTCTTTAAAAATCTCCTTCTAAAGATCTACCAATCAGAATCTTTTGATATTTGGTATGCAACATCCTTAAGAGGGTGAGATGCAAGTTTTTACAACCCAAGTCCCTGGGTTCTTATTTGGGCTCCCTGTGGGAGCACGAATTAAAACTTAATTCAATGTGAGGAATATTCTTTAAAAAAAAATTTTCTTCAGATCTAGTAGTGAGTATCTTTTGATATTTGATATGCAGCATCCTTATGGAGGTGAGATTCAAGTTTGTTCAAGCCAAGTCCCTGGGTTCATATTTGGGCTCCATGTGGGAGCTCAAATTATAACTTAGTTCAATATGAGGAATATTGTTTAAAAATCTTTTTTTTGTCAGATCCACCGATCAGAATCTTTGGATATTTGGTATAAGCTTTTCTTAGGAGGGGCAGATGCAACTTTTTGAAATCAATACCCTGGGTTGATATTTAGGCTACCATGTCAGGTGAGCACCCTAAGACCCCCTGGGGCCTTTTGTTAGCTCACCTGACTGCAAGTCAGTGGGAGCTATTGCCATCACTTTTTTCCGGCTCTGTTGTCTGTTAACTTTTTGCAAGCTTGACATCTTCTTCACAACCACAAGGCCAAATTCAAACATATATTGCACAGATCATCTATGGAGTATACTCTTTCTATTTTGTTTAAATGAAGCAGCTGCCATATTCGGGCTCTGATTTATGCCCTAAAAGCTTAAAAACCTTTAAAAATCTTCTTCCCATGAACCACCAGAGGAAATGCTTTGATATTTGGTATGGAACATTCTTTGGTGTAGAAGATTAAAGTTTGTACAAGGGAAGTTGATAGGTCAATATCTGGGCTCTCTGTGGTGGCATATCGATTTGGGCTCTACCCAAAATGTCTATTTCAAGAACCGGTGGGCCAATTTCAACCAAATTTGGCATGTAGTGTAAGTGGTTCCTAAATTGATCCCCCACCCCCCCCCCCCCAAAAAAAAAAATAAATTCACAGCCCTGTGGCAACCCAGGGGCTAAAAACTGAAAAAAATTCAAAAGCCCATATATCCCAAACCACAAGGAACAGAGAACTGTTATTTGGTATGAAGCATCCTTTGGACAATTAGAAGGGATTGGTTAAAAAAATTGCCTCCAGTTCAATCAGGGTGCCCGGTAGAGGGTATTGAAAAAATGACGGTTCAGCATTTTTGCAGTAGTTTATCCTGGTTAAATATTTTCATTCACTGAGAACCTTGATTGACAGCTAGAATAACATATTGTTCTTAAAATAACAAATTGTTCTTAAAACAAATTGCTGTCAGGCACCTTGTAATCTGTCATTTTAATCAGGAAATTGTTCAACAAATTTCTGACTTCAGTGTGTTTTCCAAGGATTTTATTTCATGTGGAACCCTTTCAATTCGGGAAATATTTATATGATTCCTGTATGCATGTCTTTAATTTAACATTCTCAAGACTGCAATGTGGGTTCCAAAGATTTGATTGATGCCATGAACAAACCCTTTCAGTGCTGTATATGTTTTTTCTGGTTCCTTGGACAAAAAATTGATCTGATTCCTGTATGAATATCTTTAATTTAACCCTCTCATGACTTCAGTGTGTTTTTCCAAAAGATTTTATTTCATGATGAACCCTTTCACTAGTGTGCACATATATGTTTTTTTCTTGTTTCCTGGAAACATTTATCTGATTCCTGTATGCATATCTTTAATTTAACCCTCTCAAGACTGCAATGTGGGTTCCCAAAATGTTATTGATGCCATGATCAAACACTTTCAATGCTTGCACATATATGTTTTTTCTGGTTCCTTGGAAAAAAATTTGATGTGATTCCTGTGGGAATATCTTTAATTTAACCCTCTCATGACTTCAGTGTGTTTTCCAAAAGATTTTATTTTATGTTGAACCCTTTTAATTATGTTCACATACGTTTTTTCTGGTTTCTTGGAAACATATATCTGATTCCTGTATGGATGTCTTTAATTTTAACCCTCTCAAGACTTCAGTATGGCTTTCGAATATTTTATTGATGCCTTGATCAAACCTTTTCAATGCTGTGCACATATGTTTTTTTGGTTTCTTTGAAAAAAAATGTCTCTAATTCCTGTATGGATATGTTTAATTTAACCCTCTCCAGGCTTCAAAGTGGGCTCCAAAGATTTTATTTCATGTAACACTGTTAATGAAAAGCATATTTCTAATTTATTTAAAAAATATTTTACCCCCCCCCCCCCCCCCCAAAAAAAAAAAATAAGCCTCCATAAATTCTCTTTGTTTTGTTTATTTTTGATGCTTTAACCATTTTCACACAGTCTTGAATTTACTGGTGGCAGTAAAACTTCTGTTTCCCTAGTTTGAAATCTTTCTTATTCTTTAAAAACCACTGTGCCAAATTCATTCATTTATGGCACAGACCATCTTTTGGAGAAAACCTTTTCTCCTTTGTTCAAATTAAGCTGCTGCCATCTTCAGGCTGGTGGAATTCACTCTTCTGATTTTTCCCTCTAAATTACTATATATCCCTTAGGGTGGAGTTAATGTTCCATAAGCCTAATATGCTTTTAAAGTCCTCTTTTTATAAGCCACTTGCAATAATGCTTATATTTCTTGTTTGGAACTTATTTTAGTGATGCCAATTCACTTTTTTTCAAAGAAAACTCAGTTAGTCAAAATTTTGGCTCCCAAGACTCAATATTTCTATTTTCCGATTCAATGGGCAGGTGTGAACCATATTTGTCATGTAGTATATAACTGGGCCATAAGTGTTTCATTTATGCCAGAATTTTTTTTTATTTTATTTTTTTTTTGGGGGGGTGGGGGGGGGGGTGGGGGAGGGGTAGAGAGAACCACATTAGTTGAAAAACAAAAACAAAACAAAAATCACAGAACAGAGCTTGCTAGAAAGCTTTCCTAGGACCAACAGAAATGATTGGCCAATTGGTTTTGTCCCAGCAAATAAAAAAAAATTGCTCTTGCTGCTGATCACTTACTGACACACTCATCTCTTTTGACAACTTGAGCCAGGTGAGCCTTTTAGGCTCGCTTGAGCCTCTTGTTTGTTTTTCTGTTGTCGCTTTTTTATTTCTTTATCTGACATTCGCGTGTGCTGCTACATGTTGCTTACAAAGTTCACATTTGTATGTTTTCTTATCAATTTGATCAAAATATCTGGCCCACAGGCTTTTAGATTTACAGTCCACCTTGAGGAGTCGACTTTCTGTCAGTTTTGCCTAGAAATATAAATACCAAAATAATCAATATATTGATTTGGTTTTGGTATGATTTTCGGTATCCTCGTAATACCAAAACTGTACTGAAAAATCAGTATACTGCACAGCTCTGGTGCCTAGACTAGAAACCTGCCAGCTGAATCAGATTGCAAGATGCTATCTGTTCTGAGTATCAATCAAATCACTTCCACATTTCAATGATTCAATGCGCTGTTTACTTTAATGCATCAATTCAAGGTTTCCGATTCAATGGGCAGGTGTGAACCATATTTGTCATGTAGTATATAACTGGGCCATAAGTGTTTCATTTATGCCAGAATTTTTTTTTATTTTATTTTTTTTTTTTGGTGGGGGGGGGGGGGGGGGGGGGGTAGAGAGAACCACATTAGTTGAAAAACAAAAACAAAACAAAAATCACAGAACAGAGCTTGCTAGAAAGCTTTCCTAGGACCAACAGAAATGATTGGCCAATTGGTTTTATCCCAGCAAATAAAAAAAAATTGCTCTTGCTGCTGATCACTTACTGACACACTCATCTCTTTTGACAACTTGAGCCAGGTGAGCGTTTTAGGCTCGCTTGAGCCTCTTGTTTGTTTTTCTGCTGTCGCTTTTTTATTTCTTTATCTGACATTCGTGTGTGCTGCTACCTGTTGCTTACAAAGTTCACATTTGTATGTTTTCTTATCAATTTGATCAAAATATCTGGCCCACAGGCTTTTAGATTTACAGTCCACCTTGAGGAGTTGACTTTCTGTCAGTTTTGCCTAGAAATATAAATACCAAAATAATCAATATATTGATTTGGTTTTGGTATGATTTTCGGTATCCTCGTAATACCAAAACTGTACTGAAAAATCAGTATACTGCACAGCTCTGGTGCCTAGACTAGAAACCTGCCAGCTGAATCAGATTGCAAGATGCTATCTGTTCTGAGTATCAATCAAATCACTTCCGCATTTCAATGATTCAATGCGCTGTTTACTTTAATGCATCAATTCAAGGTTGAAACAAGTGGAATTATCAAATTCTTATAAAGCACATATAATAAAAAGAAAATCTAGTGTTTTTGAGTGGATACCGAAAATGATCTCACTTGTGACTGAGACAAATGGCTATTTTATAAAAATAAACATTTGTCTCAGTCACTCATGAGATAATTTTCGGTATCCACTCAGAAACACTAGATATTCTCTATATCCTACACATTGGTGGATTAGCTTTATAAAAATAAATAAAAAATTGAAATGAATTTATATGTGTCACTTTATCAGAGTATGAATGTGGGATCGGCATGTTAAGTTGTATGAAGTGTGTAGCAAAATTTAACATGCCCACTGCACCCCATATTTTATTTATTTATTTATTTATTTATTTATTTATTTATTTATTTATTTATTTATTTATTTGAGTTCCACAACACTTTCGACGGCCAGGGTCACATCCATTGGAATCCCACATTCACACTCAGATAAAGTGACAGATAATTCATTTCCAATAATACATATAGAATATACCCATAGTAGTTTGGTATACCAAATGTTCGCCACGAATGGTGAAGCGGTGTTAACCATGAGCCTGTGGCACACGATTAACACCACGAGTGGTGAACATTTGGTATACCAAGCTACTTTGGGTATATTTTATTTATTCCATGATCATCAGATTATTAAGAGTCGCTATTATTTTTTCTCAATTTTACTGAGCAGCAGATGTACGCATGTCCAAATCTTTTGTTTACATGAGCATCAGTGGGCAGCACTTCCGCTGCCAATTTTATCACTGAAATGAAATAGAAAAAGAAACAGGGCCTTTTTCATTTTATTAATATAATAACATACTATTTCGAGTTTTGGATGCTTTATTAACATGAGGCAATGCATGATTGTTAATTTTTAACGTAAACTCATTTAAAAATGTAATAAATAATCGTCACTTTCATTTCACTCTTTGTGAGGGAACATGATAAATTTAGACAAATTTGCATTCAGATTGACATCACCAAAGGTCAACTTGGATGTAGTTCTACTGTAGGTGTAAAATTTAACTATTGAAATCCCATTGCTGGCGTGTTCACCACGGTTGGTGTGCAAAGCCAAAATTTATGTCATAGGCTTTTGATATATAGTACAATAGGTAATAATGGTATAAAACTTATTATAGGCCATACAAAGTTGATTGTCTGTTTCTCAGGCCATTTTTTTCCAAAAAAGCATGCAAGAGGGCATTTTTCTTTTTTTTCTTTTTATTTTCTCCCGAGAGGTTGTTTGTGGTAATTTGACGCCCACCCAAAACGTCTGGTGGATCACGCAAAATTTTGCAAATATATTGGATATTCACCATAGGGGTGTTGGGTCGTAAATGAAGTGGGGTTTGAATGTTTGTGTTTTCAGTGAAACGTGAAAATTTTTACACAGGACGAAAGTCACGAAACGCCTCGTGGGTGAAACGTCTCGGGGACAAATCAAATGTCGAAGTGCCAACTTTCAGAGATTTATTTTACCCCCCTAAAAAATCCTTTCACAACCTGCCTAATAAAATCGTGAATCGCAATTTTTCCCCATTATATTCAAAATTATCACAACCCATTTGAACAGGCAGTTCATCCATAAATCATATTTTTTGGAAATCTGAAAATGAAATACAAAACAAATGTTTGCGTGTTTTTATTAACCAATTCGACCGCACATACCTGCCTATATGCAATTTATTTTCAACTATGACTGTTACTTTTATATCAAGCAACGGTTACTATTACATGTAGTTATCCAATTATCCTGCATCTCAAATGCATTTATTTAAATTAACTGGGAAACTCGTAACGGTTTCAAATAACAGTACACAAATTCCCAATGACGGCCATTTACAATACAAATGTTACTAAAAATAAATGCCAGGAGACTGTGTTCCATTCAACATAGCACCTGACTTTGCAGACATTCTGAGGGTTGGTGCGAATCAAACGTGGTGCGAATCGACCATTCCCCTTTGTGACTGTTTGTTGTCAGACTGAAAGACACTTTCCTTCTTGCTGTCATTATGACTTACCTTTTACAGAATAAAACACTTTCTGTCGTGAATATTGCAAAAACCCACCCACTTTATTAAAGTATGATGTAGAAAAAGCGTGAAGTGTGTTAATTTAAAATTTGCGAACGCATCGATATCGATTTACCGAAATGAGCACAATATCTCAAATTTTTTTTGAAGATTTTTTGGTGTCATAAAAAGGTTGCATGCGCACCAAAAATGACCATGTGTGCGGGCCTGAGAAACATTATAATTTACTTCGAGACACCCAAAGTCTTCACCATTTATATTATTGCAGTCATATCAAGATTTGTGCAAATGCCAGTTTTATTATATTTTTATACTGTACCAATGACCCAGACTTAGCTCGTGCTAACTCTAACAAAACCAGGGCCAAACACAAATTTTGCCCCCCAGTCCCCAAAATTTGCATCCAAAACAAAAAGAAATCATGTCCTAAAGGACCTCCATACTACGCCTCTACTGCGCATGCGCAGTGACGCAGACGTCCCGAAATTGGCGCCAATTATCATTCTCTGTTTGGCCCTTCATCAGTCAACATCTCACTGATCTTTGTGCTTGTAAATCTCAGTTTAAAGGATGCCAGACACGTAATTTTTGGAGAAAATGTGATTCTAAGGAGGATAGAAGGAGGAGAGGAAAAAGAAGTGACAAAAAATAATCAGGGCTGTACTTAAAATTTTTTGATGAAATTATGTTAAGTTGCCTATTTTCGAGGCATGGGCCTCTTGTTGTCATTCTTGCTAATTGTTGCACTGCTTATTCAGTGTTTCCTCTCCCCTAGCTTTCTAAAGTCCCCCCTTGCAATTCTCCCATGCTTTTGGCATATTTTTGAGAAATTTCATTTCTAAAATTTCCTGGGAGAGTTGCTTGGTTACAGAATGTTTTCTGTTATTTTCCCCATAGTTACGTTTTCACCCATGGGTGTATAATGTTTGTGTTCTGCATCTTCCATCTGATGTTCTGCAGATTCTCCCCTGGGAGTCTCTGTTTTGCATCAGATAGAGTGTAATTGATGACTGATTCCGGGCCAGTTTTTTTCAGTGCCTGGAGTCATGTTTTCTGGTGTTTTTACACTGTTTGTTTACATTGGCAACAGCCTTTTTTGAGGGGGGCTGTTTGCCTTTGCTGTAGTTTATCTCACTATAAGATACATTTATATTATCCGTAAGTGTCTCTCTAAAATTTTTGACCACACTTTGCCATCGGATCCATCGGGGCTCAACGTTACTTTTCAGCAACTTGGGCTTCGCTGAAAAAATATTTTTTTAAAATTATTTTGATTTGCAATTGTTTTTTCATTTATTAATGGATCATGTTATTATGTATCTTTGTGTCAGGGGTGTTTGCGAGTAACTAGGACTTATTGTTGTTCTTTCACAATGAAGGGACATTGTTCAAATTGTAATAGGAAGAAATCTTCCTCTGACTTTCATGATCATTGTATTAATTGTAGTCAGTGTTCTCGCATTAATCCCTGTCCTATATGTGAATATTGGGATGAGAAACATTGGAAACGTGTGTCACGATATGTTGTTTCTGGAGAAAGGGCTATGCCGGCTCTTTCTCCGCAAGGTCACTCTACTCTCTCAGTTTCTATTTCAGAGGAACCAGAACAGGGTGATGTTTCCATGTTATCTTCTACAAGTGTGCGTCCGTCGTCACAAATGAATTCAGAGCTAGCGGCAAAAGTGCTCATGGAGATTAGACAAATGTCGTCCGCTAGCTCGCCCGGTGTAGCGTCCATTCACCGAATGGTTCGGCAGCCGGGTTCGTCCGATGCGGTCCAGGAGGAAATTTTGGGTGATGCGAGCACTATAAACATAATAGATGCACACCCAGTGACGGCGGATAGTAAGCGAGAACGGAGGAAGCCTTTGAGTCCGGTTCCTAGCTCGTCCAGGTCCAGCCGGGCCGCGAGCGAGAGAGGCCCCTCTCTCGTACAACAACATCTGGGACCAGATGTTGTGGTACAAAATGTGTCTTTAGCGGAGCATACGTCCGTCGCTCGGGACGCTCCATTGTATAAGCAGTCCGCAGAGACTGTTAAGGCTTCCTCTTCTCGTCAGCGCACACGACCGCACTTTGGCTGCGTGACCGCCGATATATTACCAGCTTCGCCGATCAAGGATTCTTCGGCGACCAGGTCACACCATCCGGCAGCCAGGGATTTGAGACCGATGGACTCCGGACGTTCGCATAGGAAAAGTATGCGGGAGCCATCTGATGCGGAGCTGCCTTCGGCGAAGCAGCGAAAGACTGCGCCTCCGCAGGTCTCGATGCCGGACATTCTTGTGCAGATAGCACAGCTTATCGCAGCATCCCAGCAGCCGACAGAAACGGTGTCGGATCGAGAATTATCCGACGGCGCTGGGTCGGTACGCTCCGCCGAAGCATCGGGGGCGGACGACCGGGAACATCATGAGGTCCGACCGGATGGTGAAAGGGATACGGATGACTTGGAGCTATCCCTTTCGGAACAACATAAAGCTGCCGTGGACTTCATCCGGCACTTTCTCCCTCAAGTTGTTCCGTCGGGCCAGACTGCTGCGGTTCCGGACAAGAGAATTATAGCGTCATTGGACTCTGAATTTTTTGAGCGGTTCAGGGACATCGCTCCCGAGTTTCCGTCGCAGTCCAATAATGTTGCAAGAACATTTGAATTATTGAACGACGCTATATTTAAACTTGCTTCCAGGATGGGGAAAGCAGGTTTCTTGTCCGCTAATACTCTCAACCTGCCTTTCATTAATGCAAGGAATAAATTCGATACGGCAGGACAGGGTATACCGAGAGTTCCTCTGTGTATGGACGATGAGGCGGAAGACTTAGAGCTATCATTACCGTCGTCAGCTTCTATTCCAACCGCGGTGTTGGAAACAGCTATTGCGTCTAACAGAGCCAATTTAGATGCCTTATCTTACGCAGATCACCTTACTAAGGCGTTATCACTGCGCCTTCAGGGGAAAGAGTTTCAGGATATACAATCCTCTTTAAGACTTCTTTCAAGGGCAGTAGCTTATTCCACGTGTAACTCCGCCCTTTCAGTGGCAAATCTGGAGTTGGTTAGACGTGATGCAGCCCTAGCTACATCCACACTAGTGGATTCTAAGGTGAAGAACTCTCTTAGAGTCGCTTCGGTCTCAGGAGAACTTCTCTTTGACGGCAAGCTTTCTGCTATTTATGATAAAATTACAAGAAAGCTAAGGATTCTCTGTTGTTCAAATCTGCTCCTAAGAAGTCGGATACAGCAGACACGAATAAGACAGGCACTTCTGGGGCTAATGCGCCCAAGAGAGGTTCCTATAGAGGTTCCGGTGCGTCCTCTTGGTCTTATTCGAGAGACCGTCAGGATAGCGACTCTCGTTCGGGACGTCCTTCAGGCCGGGACAATCGGTCGGACGCCCCGAGGTCGACGGGGCGAGGTGCGGGCCGTGGAAGACGTGGTTTCTCCTACCGCAGGCCTCGCAGGTCCAGGAGGTGATGGCTTAAACCTCTATCGCATTCCAGTTGGCGGAAGGTTGTCGAGCTTTTCACAAGAATGGGCGTCGATTACGGACGACCCATGGGTGAGAGGAGTGATTTCGGAAGGTCTAAAGATATCCTTCAAACGAAAGCCTCCATTAACTCGAAGCCCAAAGTGGACTCATCTTCCGTCAAATCCGCAGAAAAGAGACGCTCTGTTATCAGAAGTGCAGTCTCTTTTAATGAAGAACGCGGTAGAGGTCATAGAAAACCAGGAATCTCCGGGATTCTACAGCCATCTGTTTCTGGTTCCGAAACCAGACGGCTCGTTCCGTCCAGTCATAGATTTGAGCTGGATAAACAAGCTGATCGTCGCTCCGAAGTTTTATATGGAGACGATTTGATCGTTCAGAGCGAGTATTCGGGTGAACGATTATGCAACGAGCATAGATCTCAAAGATGCGTACTTTCACGTCATGGTACATCCGACATTCCGAAAGTATCTACGCTTCGCAGTCCTAGGAGTGGTGTATCAATTCCGGGCGATGTGCTTCGGATTGAATCTAGCACCCTGGGCTTTCACTCGGGTAATGAACTCGGTAATGATCTACTTCCGAGCTCATTCGTCTGCGGTAACGTCGGCCTACCTGGACGACATTCTTCAGAGGTACGGCAACGAGTTAACGCTTCAGAACGATGTTCAGAATCTTCTTCTATTGCTCCGACGTCTCGGTTTTATAGTAAACGAGGAGAAGTCGGATCTGGTGCCGTCCAAGTCATTCACTCATCTGGGAATGAGCTTCGAGACGCACAACAATCTCGTTCGTCTGCCGTTAACCAGAGCAAAATTAGTCAGTTGTTACGCTCGCTATTGTCTGCACGCAGACAAAGTCACGGCGAGAGAATTTATGAGACTGATAGGTCTGTGCGGAGCCGCCGCGGATCTCATTCCGATGGGGCGGTTACGCACACGTCCTCTTCAAATTTTCTTGACTCAGAATTGGAGTGTGAAAATTCATTCGCTCAATGTAGACGTTCTCTTGTCAGATCAAGTGAAACAAGAGATTCAGACTTGGGCAAACATTCAGTGGTTAACTCAGGGAGTTCCGCTGCAGTTGCCAGATCCGAGTTTTACCATTATGACGGATGCCAGTCAAACAGGTTGGGGTGCATCATTAATCCCAACGGATTCGAGATGCCAGGGTCTTTGGGATCCGCAATTCCTGTGCAAGCACATAAACATCAAGGAAATGATGTCAATTTGGCTTGCGTTACATCACTGGATGGACATTATTCACGATGCTCATGTCCAAATCCTATCCGACAATACGACAGTAGTGGCGTATATACGGAATCAGGGAGGCACTCATTCAGTTCCGTTGTTCAATCTAACGGAAAGAATCCTTCTGTTTGTGCTAGAACATCACGTTCTTCTTTCGGTCCGTCACATACCGGGTCGTCTGAATGTGCTAGCAGACTCCCTTTCACGAAAGGGTCGCTTGTTGCCATCGGAGTGGACTCTCAACAAACAAGTATTCAATCAGATTTGCTACCAATGGGAACGGCCAATGATAGACTTATTTGCGACACATCTCAACAATCAGTTGCAGACGTATGTGTCTCCGTGTCCGGATCCAAGAGCATTTGCAGTAGACGCTCTGTCGATCCCTTGGGATGGAATGATAGGATATGCGTATCCTCCAGCGCCGTTAATTCAACAAGTATTGCTAAAGATAAAACAATCTCAATGCAAGATTCTGTTGGTAGCATCTCTGTCGCCACAGAGACCATGGATAAATCTACTCAGGTGTCTGTTGTGGGACCTACCGCGAAAGCTTCCTCCATGGGAGGATCTTCTTTCGCAGGGGAAATCGCGCCAACTCCATCACAACCCGCAAGGTCTCAACCTTCACGTTTTTCCGTTGTGCGGTCCTTCTTGCATGGCAAGCACTTTACAGGACGAGCAGTGGACGCGATTTCTAACTGTAGGAGGACCTCCTCTTCGCTAAACTATGCGGCTAAGTGGAAGGTTTTTCGTCGTTGGTGTAGGGATCATTCTGTAGATATATTCGATCCCTCTATACCAGACATTGCAAACTTTCTAGTATACTTGTTTGACAAAATCAAACTGCAGCCTGTTACTATAAAGGGTTATAGATCTATGTTATCTGATACCTATGCACATCATGATAGTTTACAAATTGGATCTAATGTCTCTTTATCTAAGTTGGTTAGAAACTTTTCGATAAATAGACCCAGAACTCTTAGATTAATTCCTAAGTGGAATTTAGCTTGGGTTCTTCTTAAATTGAAGGAAAAGTCTTTTGAACCTCTTGGGACAGTAGATTTCAAATTCTTATCTTATAAGACAGCTTTTCTCTTAGCTTTCTCTTCTGCTAGAAGAGTCAGTGAGCTTCATGCACTGTCGGTGGATGATTCTCATTATCGTAGTGTTGGGAACACTATCACCTTCACTACTAATGTGGGTTTTTTAGCTAAGAATCAGGCTCCTAATAAATATCCGGAACCTATTGTTATTAAAGCTCTTCCGTCTTCAGACGGGCGTAGGCCTTTACTCTGTCCTGTTAGAGCGTTACGTATCTATAAACAGAGATCTCAGTTTATCAGAAAGGGACGGAAACGTTTCTTTCTGTCTTTGATGTCTAATAGAAAGGACATTTCGGTCCATTCTATTGCTAGATGGATTCAATTAACTATCCGTACTGCTTATGAAGATTTATCTTCTTCTCAGCAGTCTGTGCTTAAGATATCTGCTCATGAAGTAAGAGCTCTTTCTACTTCCTGGGCTTATGCTAATAGTGTTGCTATTACAGATTTAATGAAGGCTGCTTATTGGTCTCAGCCATCCACATTTACGAATTTTTATCTCAGAAATATTGAGTCCATTTCTGGAGACCTGCATTGTTTAGGTCCGTTATCTGTTGCTCAGAATGTCGTCCACTAAACAGTTGCAACTATAGTTATGCAGGCTTTCTGTTCCGGCAGTGACTCCGTCCGGCTGCCCTCTTCGCTCTGGGCTATTTGACCCAGGGCAAGGGGAAGGGGGGGGGGGGGGGTGGGTGTTCCCTTAGGTCACCTGCTTTATAGTGAAAAGCAAGGGAATGCCTCCTCCAAGTCAGTATTTCTGAGTCGCTTCCGGGATGGTTTTAAAGTGTAATATTAATGTTAAAATTCATTCATGTCTTATTTTTAAAGTGTAGCTCGGTGTGAAGCATTTGTATATGTCAAGTGTCAAACGGGCTTTAATATACAATACTCGGACACTTTTAAATGACTATAAAGAGTCTCAATTCTCTGGACTACTTTATTTATTGGCTTGCTTTAAAAATAATTAGTATAAGGGTTATACTGGATGTTAATAGAGAACATGAATGTTATTGTGCTCAATTATTAAGGGTAGTGTATCTTTCTAATTTAATATTAAATAAGAAAGATACATGTAAAGCCTAATACTCCTTTTCTCCTTAAGGGGTTACCTCTTTTCTATATAGTTGAGCTTATTGGATTTTCCTCTATGTCCTAGGCCCTCCAGCCTGTTTACTATTCAGCTAAGTCTGGGTCATTGGTACAGTATAAAAATGTTAAAAAATTTATAGTAATTTATATATTTTTTATACTTACCAATGACCCAGGTGGGGATAGCCCTCCCTGGAGTTGGGAACTCTTGCCTCCCCGCTGAGTACATAGCGCTGACCAGGCACTGCCAGTAAGAATGATAATTGGCGCCAATTTCGGGACGTCTGCGTCACTGCGCATGCGCAGTAGAGGCGTAGTATGGAGGTCCTTTAGGACATGATTTCTTTTTGTTTTGGATGCAAATTTTGGGGATTGGGGGGCAAAATTTGTGTTTGGCCCTGGTTTTGTTAGAGTTAGCACCAGCTAAGTCTGGGTCATTGGTAAGTATAAAAAATATATAAATTACTATAAATTTTTTAACTTTCATCTCAGGCCGATACAGACAGTGTCAAATACTCAAGAGTACCCCAAGTGTGAACAAATCACATGAATAATATTTTGTAAATTAATTTATCAATATTATAATGAATGTAGCCTTGCAGCCTTGTCAAACCTGAAAATAAGCAGACTGTCATCTTCAGAATGAGGACCCCAGAGGGTGAATTTGGTGATGCTACCCTACATAAATTTACCCTGGATAAATTGGCACACTGTTGGGGATAGCATAAGCAAATTCAGCCTCTGGGCACCTCATTCTGCAAATGACAGATTGCTTATTTTCAGGCTTGAGCCTTTCTGAGTTTCAGCATCAACTTAAATTTTAGTGGACAGTAACAAATGACTGTTTTGGTGTAAATGATGCATGGAATCGAACAACTTAACAGCATACCATTTGGCACGCCCACAGTTGTTTTGACAAATGGAGGGGACAAAGCAAAAACATTCATATGATAGGAAAATTATTCAAATTATGAAAAACTCACCTTAACCAATCATATGCGAGCAGGTTAATTATTGAATATATTACAATTGTTGATACCAAAAGTTTATTGATAACAAAATTTTAGCACAGACCTTTCGTGTTTATAGAATTATTGCCTCAGAATTTTGTGCATGTTTGTGTGAACCTCATTTGTGACAGTCATGATACGAATTCTGAAAAGTTGAAACACATTTTGTGGTTATCTGCACTTTAATGGGCAAAATATGGTGGTATTGAAGGGCTATATGCATTATCCATATAATAATAATGCTTATAAGGCCAAAAAAAAAAATCAATTGATTCTCAGGCAATTTTTTTTTTCAAATCAATGAGGGAGGGAGGGAGGGAGGATTTTATTTTTATTTTTTATTTTTATTTCTTCCAGATAGTGAGCAAGGATTGAGAGGGAAAAGTCACATTCTGGTGCATATTGTAAAATGATATACAAATAAAACTCATTTTATTGAAAACTAAAACTGTTTTTCTTTATTTTTCGATTTTAGTATATAGAAACAGAACTCTGACTTCACTTTTAAACTTTTACAAAGCAGAACTATTTTATGAATATTCAAAGTAAGGGTATCTCCCATGAACTGACACAGTTTGGTTGTAAAGAACAGTCTCATTGACAAGCATGTTCTAGTGACAGGATCATCCAAATTGGATGAGAGATGGGTTACATCTGTGTATACATTGTCAGATAATAACACAAATTCTCAACCCCTCTGGTGGGTGGGTCTTTCTTAATTAACTGGTAGAAGGTCAAGTTATTTTGGGGCATCAAAATTTGTCCACATGTCTTTGCCTTGTGACAATTTATAGGAAAATGCCTGTAGGCATGCTCCAATAAATTGTAACAAGGCAAAGCCATACAGACTAACTAATTTCACTTCAAAGATAATACAAAGCCTATCCATAGAATATGGAGCCCACTGGAGAACAGTTTTTTAACCAACTCCCCCAGGGTACTGTCATCTTTCATAGATATTATTGACCACCCTCGTATTATTTTAGTATCATTGTGAGTTATTTTGATAGAAATTAGCATTTTTACGATTGAAATTTTCGAATGAAAACAACTGAGAATGGAAGCAAGCTTCCAGTGTCAATTTAGTATGGAACTTGCACAACACTTGTAACGTCACTGCGGTGAAGCCCTTTCATTCATATCACTATCCGGGGGGTCCATGGGTGAAGATAGTAAATGGATAGGCCCAACTCAATACACAAAATAAGCTGGACGTGTCAACCTGTGAAGACTTTGTTTCTGTGTTTTACTTTGAATGAAGACGTCATTCGTATTGGAAAACACACATGTATTTTGAGTAATCTCCCTTGATGCAACACGTGATAACTCGTGAAAACTTACCTATTTCCGTTGCATCCCAAATTGGCAAAACGTAACTTGCTACTAATTCTTGTTGATAAGTGCATCAATCAGTTGATACCTGTACCAAGTCAAGTTTGCGTTTGAATTCCCCTGATGTGCGCATCCAACCTCTCGAAAATATGGCGATAACCTTTCCCCTCTCATACTTAACACAGGCCTGTGCCAATTTACCTGTTTATTTGTTGGTTTTGGGCCTTAAAACCAATGTGCCCTTCTCAATTTCCCTATTTTTATACTGTACCAATGACCCAGACATAGCTGGTGCTAACTCTTAAAAATCTAGGGCCAAACACAAATTTTGCCCCCCCTAATCCCCAAAATTTGCATCTAAAACCAAAAGAAATCATGTCCTGAAGGTCCTCCATACTTTGCCTCCACTGCGCATGTGCAGTGTCAAGGACGTCCCAAAATTGGCGCCAATTATCATTTCTTTGTTTGGCCCTTCATCAGTTCACATCTGACTGATATTTGTGCTTGTAAATCTCAGTTTAAATGATGCCAGACACATAAATATTAGAGAAATGGTGGATCTAAAGAGGATATAGAATGAGGAGAGGAAAAATGAGTGACAGAAAATAATCAGGGCTGTAACTTAAAATTTTTTAATGAAATTATGTTAAGTTGCCTATTTTCGAGGCATGGGCCTGTTGTTGTCATTCTTGCTATAAAGTTACACTGCTTGTTCAGTGTTTCCTCTCTCCTTTTCCTTTAAGTCCCCCCTTGCTATTCTCCCATGCTTTTGGCATATTTTCTGTAATATTATTACTAAAATTTCTTGGGAGTTTTAGCTGGGTAACAGAATGAATTCTGTTCTTTTCCCCATGTTTACGTTCTCACCCATGGGTGTTTAGGCATAGTGTTCTGCATCTACCATCTGATGTTCTGCAGTTTCTTCCCTGGAATTCTCTGTTTTGCATCAGATAGTGTATTATTGGTAACTGATTTCGGGCCAGGGTTATCAGTGCTTGGAGTCATGTTTCTGGTGTTTATACACTTCTTGTTTACATTGGCAACAGTCTCTGTGGAGGGGGATTTTTTGTCTTTGTACTAGTTTAATCATTACAAGATACTTTATTATTATTCGTAAGTGTTGCATTAATTTTTTAAAAATATTTTTAAAATTTTTGTCCACACACTGGCTTGAGATCCATTGGGGCTCAACGTTACTTTTCAGAAACTTGGGCTTTGCTGAAAAAATATTTTTAAAAAAAAATTTTTTTTTGATTTCAATTATTTTTTCTGTGTTAATGGATCATGTTATTATGTATCTTTGTTTTCAGGGGTTGGTGCGAGTACTAGGACTCTTTGTATTTTTTTCACAATGAAAGGATATTGTTCAAATTGTAATAAGAGGAAATCTTCCTCTGACTTTCATGATCATTGTATTAATTGTAGTCAGTTTACTTGCACTAACTCCTGTTCAGTATGTGTATATTGGGATGACAAACATTGGAAACATGTGTCACGGTATGTTCTTAGCGGGGAAAAGGCCATGCCGGTACTTTCTCCGCAGGGTAACTCTAGTTTATCAATCTCTATTTCAGAGGAACAAGAACAGGGTGATGTTTCCGTGATGTCTTCCAAAAGTGTGCCTCCGTCGTCACAATTAAATGAAGAGCTAGCGGCAAAAGTGCTCATGGAAATATGTCAATTGCCTAAGAGGTCCCTAGTAGGATCGACGGCATTGACGTCCGCTAGCTCGCCTGGTGTAGCGTCCATTCATCGAATGGTTCGGCAGCCGGGTTCGTCCGTTGCGGTCCAGGAAGGAGATTTGGGTGATGCGAGCACTATAAATAAACAAGGTGCGCACCCAGTGACGGCGGATCAGAGAAGAGAACGGAGGAAGCCTATTAGTCCGGTTCCTAGCTCGTCCAGGTCCATCCAGGCTGCGAGCGAGAGAGGCCCCTCTCTCGTACAACAACATCTGGGACCAGATGTTGTGGTTCAAAATGTTTCGCATTCGGAGCATAGGTCCGCCGCTGGGGACGCTCCGTTATATAGACAGTCCGGAGAGACTGTACAAAAGGCTTCCTCATCCTCTCGGCAGTGCACACGACCGCACCTTGGCTATGTGACCACGGATATCCAGCCAGCTTCGCCAATCAGGGATTCCACGGCGACCAGGTCACGCCATCCGGTAGCCAGGGACAAGAGGCCTGTAGACTCCGGACATTTGCATAAGAGAAGTATGCAGGAGTCAGTGTACACGGTGCTTCCAGTGGCTAAGCAACGTAAGACCGCTACTCCACAGGCCTCAGTGACGGACGTGCTATCCCAAATAGCACAAATTATCGCAGCAAACGACAGAATCTCTGTCGGATCAAGAATTATCTGACGACGCTGGGTCGGTACGCTCCGCTGATGCATCAGGTACGGACGACCGAGAACATCATGGGGTCTGACAGGATGGCGAAAGGGATTCCGAGGATTTGGAGCTATCCCTTTCGGAACAACATAAAGCTGCCGTAGATTTCATCCAGCATTACCTTCCACAAGTTGTTCCGTCAGGCCAGATTGCTGCGATGCCGGATAAGAGACTGATAGTGTCATTGGACACAGAATTTTTTGATCGGTTCAGAGACATCGTCCCTGAGTTTCCGACACAGTCCAATAATGTCACAAGAACATTCGAATTATTGAACAACGCTATCTATAAGCTTGCTACCAAAACAGGCAAGGCTGGTTTCTTGTCCGCTAATGCTCTCAATCTGCCTTTCATCAATTCAAGGAATAAATTCGAAACGGCAGGACAGGGCATACCGAGAGTTCCTCTGCGTCTAGACGACAAGGCTGAAGACTTGGAATTGTCTTTACCGTCGTCTATGTCTATTCCAACCGTGACATTGGAAACGACAATAATGTCTAACAGAGCTAGCTTAGACGCTTTATCATACGCAGACCACCTTACTAAGGCGTTATCATTGCGTCTTCAAGGGAAAGAATTCCAGGATATACAATCCTCATTAAGACTTCTTTCTAGGGCAGTAGCTTATTCCACGTATAACTCCGCCCTTTTAGTGGCAAACCTGGAGTTGGTTAGACGTGACGCAGCCCTAGCTACATCCACGTGCGTGGATAGTAAGGTGAAGAACTCTCTCAGAGTCGCTTTGGTCTCCGGAGAGCTTCTCTTTGACGGCAAGCTTTCAGCAATCTATGATAAGATAACTAAGAAAGCTTCGGATTCTCTGCTATTCAAATCCGCTTCCAAAAAGTCGGATACAGCAGAAAAGAGTAAGACAGGCAATTCTGGTACAAGTACGCCCAAGAGAAGTTCCTATAGAGGTTCTTATATGTCCTCTAGGTCTTATTCTAGAGACCGTCAAGGCAGCGACTCACGTACGGGACGTTATTCTGGCCGAGACAACCGGTCAGATGTTCCGAGGTCGACGGGACGAGGTGCGGGTCGTAGAGGACGTAGTTTCTCCTTCCGCAGGCCTCGCAGGTCCAGGAGGTGATGGTTTGAACCTCTATCGTGTTCCGGTAGGCAGAAGATTATTGAGTTTTATAAATGAGTGGGCATCGATTACGGACGACCCCTGGGTCCGAGTGGTAATTTCGGAAGGACTAAGAATATTCTTCAAACGAAAGCCTCCATTAACTCGAAGTCCAAAATGGACTCAGCTTTCGTCAAATCCGCAGAAAAGAGATGCTCTTTTATCAGAAGTACAGTCTCTTCTGACGAAGAACGCGGTAGAGGTCGTAGAAGACCAGGAATCACCGGGTTTCTACAGCCATCTGTTTTTGGTTCCGAAACCAGACGGCTCGTTCCGTCCAGTCATAGATCTGAGCTGGATAAACAAGCTGATCGTCGCTCCGAAGTTCTATATGGAGACGATTCGATCAGTCAGAGCGAGTATTCGGGTGAACAACTATGCTACAAGCATAGATCTCAAAGATGCGTACTTTCACGTCATGGTACATCCGACATTCAGAAAGTATCTACGCTTCGCAGTCCTAGGAGTTGTATATCAATTCCGGGCGATGTGCTTCGGTTTGAACCTAGCGCCCTGGGCTTTCACTCGAATAATGAACTCGGTAATGATACATTTCCGAGCTCATTCGTCTGCGGTAACGTCGGCCTACCTGGACGACATTCTTCAGAGGTATGGCAACGGGGGTAACGCTTCAGAACGATTTGCAGAATCTGCTTCTATTACTCCGACGTCTCGGTTTTATTATAAACGAGGAGAAATCGGATCTGGTGCCATCCAAGTCATTCACTCATCTGGGATTGAGCTTCGAGACGCACAACAATCTCGTTCATCTGCCGTTAACCAGAGCGAAATTAATCAGTTGTTACGCTCGCTATTGTCTTCACTCAGACAAAGTCACAGCGAGGGAGTTCATGAGACTGATAGGTCTGTGCGGAGCCGCTGCGGATCTAATTCCGATGGGGCAAACATTCAGTGGTTGACTCAGGGAGTTCCACTGCAGTTGCTGGATCTGGGTTTTACGATTATGACGGATGCCAGTCAAACAGGTTGGGGTGCAACATTGATCCCAACGGATTCGAAGTGCCAGGGTCTTTGGGATCCGCAGTTTCTAGGCAAGCACATAAACATCAAGGAAATGATGTCAATTTGGCTTGCATTACGTCATTGGATGAATTTAACGGAAAGAATCCTTCTGTTTGTTCTAGAACACCAAGTTCTACTTTCGGTCCGTCATATTCCGGGTCGTCTGAATGTTTTAGCAGACTCCCCTTCACGGAAGGGTCGCTTGTTGCCGTCAGAATGGACTCTCAACAAACAGGTATTCAATCGGATTTGCTACCAATGGGAACGGCCAATGATAGACTTATTTGCGACACAACTCAACAATCAGTTGCAGACGTATGTGTCACCATGTCCGGATCCCCGAGCATATGCAGTAGATGCTCTATCAATCTCGTGGGACGGAATGATAGGATATGCGTATCCTCCAGCGCCGTTGATTCAGCAAATATTGCTAAAGATAAAACAATCTCAATGCAAAATTCTGTTGGTAGCATCTCTGTCTCCACAGAGACCATGGATAAATCTACTCAGGTGTCTGCTGTGGGACTTACCGCGAAAACTTCCTCCACGAGAGGATCTTCTTTCGCAGGGGAAGTCGCGTCAACTTCATCACAACCCGCAAGGTCTCAACCTTCACATATTTCCATTGTGCAGTCCTTCTTGCATGGCAAGCATTTTACAGGACGAGCAGTGGACGCGATTTCTAACTGTAGGAGGACCTTCTCTTCGCTAAACTATGCGGCTAAGTGGAAGGTCTTTCGTCGTTGGTGTAGGGATCATTCTATTGATATTTTTGATCCCTCCATACCAGACATTGCAAACTTTCTAGTATACTTGTTTGACGAGATCAAACTGCAGCCTGTTACTATTAAAGGTTATAGGTCTATGTTATCTGATACCTATGCACACCATGATAGTTTACAAATTGGATCTAATGTATCTTTATCTAAATTAGTTAGAAACTTCTCGATAAATAGACCCAGAACTCTTAGATTAATTCCTGAATGGAATTTAGCTTGGGTTCTTCTTAAACTGAAAGAAAAGCCATTTGAGCCTCTTGGGACAGTAGATTTCAAATTCTTGTCTTATAAGACAGCATTTCTCTTAGCTTTCTCTTCTGCTAGAAGAGTCAGTGAGCTTCATGCACTATTGGTGGACGATTCTCACTATCGTAGTGTCGGGAACACTATTACCTTTACTACTAATGTTGGATTTTTAGCTAAGAATCAGGCTCCTAATAAATATCCGGAACCTATTGTTATTAAGGCCCTTCCATCTTCAGATGGGCATAGGCCTTTACTCTGTCCGGTTAGAGCTTTACTTATTTATAAACAAAGATCTCAGTTTATCAGAAAGGGACGAAAACGCTTCTTTCTGTCTCTGATGCCTAATAGAAAGGACATTACTGTCCATTCTATTGCTAGATGGATTCAATTAACTATCCGTACTGCTTATGATAATCTATCTTCAACTCAGCAGTCTGTGCTTAAGATTTCGGCTCATGAAGTAAGAGCTCTTTCTACATCTTGGGCTTACGCAAATAGTGTTGCTATTACAGATTTAATGAAGGCTGCAGAATTGGTCTCAGCCATCCACATTCACGAATTTTTATCTCAGAAATATTGAGTCCATTTCTGGAGACCTGCATTGTTTAGGTCCGTTATCTGTTGCTCAGAATGTTGTCCACTAA
The DNA here is from genome assembly GCA_031216915.1 of Pictodentalium vernedei. Taxonomy (NCBI): domain Eukaryota; kingdom Metazoa; phylum Mollusca; class Scaphopoda; order Dentaliida; family Dentaliidae; genus Pictodentalium; species Pictodentalium vernedei. The sequence continues at coordinate 292,789,831 of CM062296.1, forward strand.
ACAGTTGCAACTATAGTTATGCAGGCTTTCTGTTCCGGCAGTGACTCCGTCCTGCTGCCCTCTTCGCTCTGGGCTATTTGACCCAGGGCAAGGGGAAGGGGGGGGGGGGAGGGTGTTCCCTTAGGTCACCTCCGGAGTCAGTAATTCTGAGTCGTTACTGGGATGGTTTTAAAGTGTAAAATTGATGTTAAAAATTCATTCATGTCATATTTTTAAAGTGTAGCTCGGTGTGAAGCATTTGTATATGTCACGTGTCAAATGGGCGTTAATATACAATCCTCGGACACTTTTAAGAGAGTATAAAGAGTCTCAATTCTCTGGACTAACTTTATTTATTGGCTTACTTTAAAAATAATTAGTATAAGGGGTTATACTGGATGTTAATAGAGAACATGAATGTTATTATGCTCAATTATGGAGGGTGTTGTGTCTTTCTAATTTATCATAAAATAAGAAAGATACATGTAAAGCCTAATACTCCTTTTCTCCTCGAGGGGTTGACTCTATTTATATAGTTGAGCTTATTGGATTTTCCTCTATGTCCTAGGCCCTCCAGCCTTTTTACTATTCAGCTATGTCTGGGTCATTGGTACAGTATAAAAATGTTAAAAAATTTATAGTAATTTATATATTTTTTATACTTACCAATGACCCAGACGGGGATGGCCCTCCCAGGAGTTGGGAACTCATACCTCCCCGCTAAGTACATAGCGCTGACCAGGCACTGCTTGTAAGAATGATAATTGGCGCCAATTTCGGGATGTCCTTGACACTGCACATGCGCAGTGGAGGCAAAGTATGGAGGACCTTCAGGACATGATTTCTTTTGGTTTTAGATGCAAATTTTGGGGATTGGGGGGCAAAATTTGTGTTTGGCCCTAGATTTTTAAGAGTTAGCACCAGCTCTGTCTGGGTCATTGGTAAGTATAAAAAATATATAATTTACTATAAATTTTTCAACGTTTCCCATTTTCTTGTAATGACGGTCCAAATAAAAAGGCCCAATGCGGGCCATTTATTTCAACGTGGTGGTGCCTGAGAATCAATTCCTTTTTTTTTCTGGCCTAAGGCCTGTAAAAAGAATTTCATGATTTTAAGGCAATTATTTTCTCAATCTTATGATATGTGAGGGAGGCATTTTAAAATTTTTTTAACTCTATAAAACAGTACTGAATGGTTTCAGATATTTAACTCTGCACTGTGATCTCAAAAACCATTACTTCCTGCAGGAAAATACTTCCCATAATGTAGTTGCAAATTTAACCAATTATATCGTGATTGACCGAGCTCAGTGTAAAAAAAGTCAAAATTGGTTAAAACGTTAGTTGTACAAGTTCAAATAGTATAATTGAAGAGATTTGAGATACTTGGTAAACAAGCTATGTTTCACTGGTAAAATAGAACCCAGTAACTAATGCTTGGGGTGCAAGTCCTCTAAAATAGGCAACGTGGGGTATAAACGATTTTACTGACCTTGACTTTATCTCCATGTTTTGGTCATGTTTAGCCATTGTGCAGAAGTATGTGACCTTAAACACCAATAAATAAATAAATAAATAAATAATTGTTTTCTTTCAGGTCAGAAGGTTATCCATGTACTCCACCTCCGTCACGCATTTCTCGAGTTCCATCATCTGAGAAAATAAAAGAAGAAAACCTGGTCTCGATTAATGTAACATTGGTTGATAAAAAGTCCAAAGCATATACAGAAGTCTATAATAAGGTAGGTTAATAGATCTAGTATCAGAAAACTTGATAAAAACATAATAATAATAACACTTCAGCTGGCTGCTGATTTGTTGTGGTTCTCAGGTGAGAAGGCCTTGATTAACCCTGTGCTCTGAAATTCCTCTCTATCCCCACACCTCTCCTCTCCTTCCAACACTCAGAAACAAACTGTTTGATGTCATTGCGTACCCATTCTTCCCAATCTCTCTTATTGATAATAATAATTCTTTGACCTTTCACTTACTGTTTGCAGTCCTCCATTGGGAAGGCGCTCACATCAACCCATTGCCATGCCAAAAAAGTTGGAATAAATAGTAGCAAACTGATAAGAAAATTATTTGTCTGATTGTGGGGCTTGTTAACTCCCTGTGTCCTGAAATTTTAGGCTGCAAGTTTTTCCCCATAATGCAACTAATAATTTTACCAATTCAGTCTTGTTTGACAGTGCTCAGTGAGCTCTGTCAAACAAGATTGAATTGGTTAAATTCCTAGGTACATTATGGGAAAAAATTGGTACTTGAAATTTTACTATTTTTAGCTCACCTGAGCAAAGCTCAAGGTGAGCTTTACTAATCTCTTTCCGTCGTCCGACGTAAACTTTACAAAACCAACTTCTCCGAAGAAACCACTGGCCCAATATTTTTCAAATGTTGGGTAAATGTTTATTACCTAATGTCAATCCAGATTTGTTCAAATGAAGTTTCCCCTCCTCCTGGGTGGGGCCACGCCCCCAAGGGGCACCAAAATCTTTGAAAATCTTCTTCTCATGAACCAGCAGTAGCAGAGACTTGATATTTGGTATGCAGCTTCCTTTTGAGGTGTAGAATCAAATTTGTTGAAGAGAAGTTTGTTGAGCATTATTTGCCTTCGTTATGGGAGGGGCAAAAATTTTGGCCACGCCTAAAATTTCTGTTTTCTGAACCGTGAGGTTGATTTGAACCAAATGTGATATGAGATGATAATGGGTCATAAGTAGTTGATTGATGCAAAAAAAAATTTTCTCATTTCCCCGTGGGAACCTCGGGAGCTAAAAATAGGAAAAACCTTAAAACTTCCATATCTCCAAAACTACACAGCACAGAGAATTCTTATTTTGTATAAAGCTCACTTTTATCCAGTAGAATAGAATGGTTAAAAAAATCCCTATCAGTTTGATCACAAGGTACCTTTTTCAGGACTTTGAAAAAGTGCTGAGTCAGCACTTTTTAACACTGTAGGCAATGGGAAAAACATTAAAAAATCTTCTTCTCCAGATCCAGCAGGCAGAATCTTTTGATATTTGGTATGCAACATTGTAGAGTGGATCTGATTCAAGTTTGTTAAAATCAGCCCCCTGGGTTCATATTTGGGCTCAGTATAGGAGCCCAATTTCAAACTTAGTGCGTTTCAGGCAAATTTCTTAAAAAATCTACTTCTCCAGATCCAGCAGGCAGAATCTTTTGATATTTGGTATGCAACATTGTGAGGTGGATCTGATTCAAGTTTGTTCAAATCGGCTCCCTAAATTCATATTTGGGCTGACTATAGAAGCAAAAATTCGAACTTAGTGCATTTCAGGCAAATTTCTTAAAAAATCTTCTCCTGATCCAGCAGGCAGAATCTTTTCATATTTGGTATGCAACATTGTGGGGTGGATCTGATTCAAGTTTGTTCAAAGCGGCTCCCTAGATTCATATTTGGGCTCACTATAGAAGCTCGAATTCGAACTTAGTGCATTTTAGGCAAATTTCTTCAAAAATCTTCTTCTCCAGATCCAGCAGGCAGAATCTTTTCATATTTGGTATGCAACATTGTGGGGTGGATCTGATTCAAGTTTGTTCAAATCGGCCCCCTGGATTCATATTTGGGCTTACTATAGAAGTCCGAATTCGAACTTAGTGCATTTCAGGCAAATTTATTAAAAATCTTCTTCTCCAGATCCAGCAGGCAGAATCTTTTGATATTTGGTATGCAACATTGTGGGGTGGATCTGATTTAAGTTTGTTCAAATCGGCCCCCTGGATTCATATTTGGGTTCACTATAGAAGCCCGAATTCGAACTTAGTGCATTTCAGGCAAATTCCTTCAAAAATCTTCTTCTTCAGATCCAGCAGGCAGAATCTTTTGATATTTGGTATGCAACATTGTGGGGTGGATCTGATTCAAGTTGGTTCAAATCGGCTCCCTAGATTCATATTTGGGCTCACTATAGAAGCTCGAATTTGAACTTAGTGCTTTTCAGGCAAATTTCTTTAAAAATCTTCTTCTCCAGATCCAGCAGGCAGAATCTTTTCATATTTGGTAAGCAACATTGTGGGGTGGATCTGATTCAAGTTTGTTCAAATCGGCCCCCTGGGTGTATATTTGGGCTCAGTATAGGAGCCCAAATTTGAACTTAGTGCATTTCAGGCAAATTTCTTAAAAAATCTTCTTCTCCAGAACCAGCAGGCAGAATCTTTTGATATTTGGTATGCAACATTGCAGGGTGGATCTGATTCAAGTTTGTTCAAATCGGCCCCCTGGGTTTATATTTGGGCTCACTATATTGAAAATCTTCTTCTCAAGATCCAGCAGGCAGAATCTTTTGATATTGGGTATGCACCATGCTTAGGGGGGTGAGATTCAAGTTTGTTCAAGCCAAGTCCCTGGGTTCATATTTGGGCTCAATGTGGTAGTCCGAATTATAACTTAGTTCAAAATGAGGAATTTTCTTTAAAAATCTTCTTCAGATCCAGCAGTCGGAATGTTTTGATATTTGGTATGCAGCATCCTTAAGGGGGGTGAGATTTAAGTTTGTTCAAGCCATGTCCCTAGGTCCATATTTGGACTCACTGTGGGGGCCCGAATGATAACTTAGTTCAAAATGTGGAATTTTCTTTAAAAATCTTCTTCAGACCCATCAGTCGGAATGTTTTGATGTTTGGCATGCAGCATCCTCAGGGGGTGAGATTCAAGTTTGTTCAAGCCATGTCCCTAGGTCCATATTTGGACTCACTGTGGAAGCTCGAATTGTAACTTAGTTCAAAATGCGGAATTTTCTTTAAAAATCTTCTTCAGATCCAGCAGTTGGAATGTTTTGATATTTGGTGTGCAGTATCCTTACGGGGGTGAGATTCAAGTTTGTTTAAGCTAAGTCCCTGGGTTCATATATGGGCTCCCTGTGGGAATCTTTGGATATTTGGTATAAACTTTTCTTAGGAGGAGCAGATGCAACTTGTTGAAATCAATTCTCTGGGTTGATATTTAGGCTACCATGCCAGGTGAGCACCCTCAGGCCCCTTGGGGCCTCTTGTTATGTGTACCCATACTATGTATGGTACACATAATTCCGGCATCCGGGGTGGCCATCCGTCGTTCGTCCACCCTTTGTCTGTCTGTCTGTCCATCTGTCCGTCCATCCATCTGTCTGTCTGTCTGTCTGTCCATCCGTCCGGTGTCTGTATCCATTTTTTTTTGCATTTGATAACTTGAAAAATATTGCTTGGATTGTCAAGTTACTTTATATTTGTGTTCAGGTTACTGATGTGCCAAGCTGTATAGTTTTTGGTGTAAATCTGATAATTTGATCCTAAGATATTAACCCTTTATCCTTCAAATTGAAAATTCCTCCAATCCCTTTGGCATTCGATAACTTGAAAAATATTGCTTGGATTGTCTAGTTACTTTAAATTTGTGTTCGGGTTACTGATTTGCCAAGCTGTATAGTTTTTGGTGTAAATCTGATGATTTGATCCCAAGATATTAGCCCTTTATCCTTCAAATTGAAAATTCCTGCAATCCCTTTGGCATTTGATAACTTGAAAAATATTGCTTGGATTGTCAAGTTACTTTATATTTGTGTTCAGGTTACTGATGTGCCGAGCTGTATAATTTTTGGTGTAAATCTGTTATTTTGATCCTGAGATATTAACCCTTTATCCTTCAAATTGAAAATTCCTCCAATCCCTTTGCCATTCGATAACTTGAAAAATATTGCTTGGATTGTCAAGTTACTTTACATTTGTGTTCAGGTTACTGATGTGCTGAGCTGTATAGTTTTTGGTGTAAAATCTGATAATTTAATCTTGAGATATTAACCCTTTATCCTTCAAATTGAAAATTCCTCCAATCCCTTGGCATTCGATAACTTGAAAAATATTGCTCGGATTGTCAAGTTACTTTATATTTGTGTTCAGGTTACTGATGTACCAAGCTGTATAGTTTTTGGTGTAAATCTGTTATTTTGATCTTGAGATATTAACCCTTTATCCTTCAAATTGAAAATTCCTCCAATCCCTTTGGCATTCGATAACTTGAAAAATATTGCTCGGATTGTCAGTTTACTTTACATTTGTGTTCAGGTTACTGATGTACCAAGCTGTATAGTTTTTGGTGTAAATCTGTTATTTTGATCCTGAGATATTAACCCTTTATCCTTCAAATTGAAAATTCCTCCAATCCCTTTGGCATTCGATAACTTGAAAAATATTGCTTGGATTGTCAGGTTACTTTATATTTGTGTTCAGGTTACTGGTGTGCCGAGCTGTATAGTTTTTGGTGTAAATCTGATAATTTGATCCTGAGATATTAACCCTTTATCCTTCAAATTGAAAATTCCTCCAATCCCTTTGGCAGGGGGTGCGGTGGCTCAGTTGGTAGAGGTGCAGGCTGCAAGCCGAGAGGTCCTCGGTTTGAATCCCACCTGCGGCAACCGCGTTGTGTCCTTGGTCAAGACACTTCACCCCGATTGCCTACATGGGGGCACGATGACGCTGTGTACTGAGGCGTACTGCACGTCGATGGTGCACATGTCTTCAACCAATCTAACCCTGCCTGTGCTGCGGTGCAGAGTTCAGAGTTACGATGTTGGGGAGCTGACAGCTGCTCGTCATTGCTCGGTGGTTCTCTCCGGGTACTCCGGCTTCCTCCACCCGTAAAACTGTCATGGTCACGATTAGCCATTGTGCATAAGTATGTGACCTTAAACACCAATAAATAAATAAATACTAAATAATCCCTTTGGCATGAGATAACTCAAAAAATATCAATCCGATTGTCATAATGTCGGCATCCGTAGTGGCCCTCCTTCATACAGCTTTCTACTTATTGCGCGTATGGGTACACATCTGATGATTTCATCGGCCTATTTTTTGGTTTTAGGAAATAATATTTAACCCTTTTTGCAGTGAATTTTACTTAATATTCCTAGCTTAAAGTTTCGGATTAAAGTTTTGCTTTTCAAGGTTGTACCTTTCATTCTTCAAACACTTGGTTACAACATTATTGTTTTTCATTTAGGGCAAGGCCTACTGAACCTGTACTGTGATTCCAAATAATATTGACATTTATTTACCCCTTTTAAAAACAGTTTTTGAACTTAGTTTCTTTAAATTTGAAATTATGCTTATACCACATAATTTATCACTTTTTATCCCCCTGCAAGGGACGACCCGCGTTGTGTCCTTCCGCAAGGCACTCTATCCCCGTTGCCTACATGGAGGCACGATGACGCCATGTACTAAGGCATACTACACGTCGATGGTGCACATGTCTTCAACGCTGTAACCCTACTTGAGCGAAGCTTGAACAGAGTTAGAATGTTGGGGAGCCGACAGTTGCTCATCGATGCTCGATGGTTCTCTCCGGGTACTCCGGCTTCCGCCACCCGTAAAACTGTCACGGTCATTATTAGCCATTGTGCATAAGTATGTGACCATAAACACCAATAAATAAATAAATATCCCCCTGCAAGGTAGGGATATAGTGTAGAGCTCTGTCCATATGTCCATCCAGACAAACTTTGTTTATGGCATAACTTGAACAATAGTTAACAGATTTCAATTCTTTTTATGTGTACCCATACTATGTATGGTACACATAATGCCAGCATCCGGGGTGGCCATCTGTCGTTCGTCCATCCTTTGTCCATCCGTCTGTCCATCTGTCTGTCCGTCCGGCGTCCGTATCCATTTCTTTGGCATTCGAAAACTTGAAAAATATTGCTTGGATTGTCAAGTTACTTTATATTTGTGTTCAAGTTACTGATATGCCGAGTTGTATAGTTTTTGGTGTAAATCTGATAATTTGATCCTGAGATATTAACTCTTTATCTTTCAAATTGAGAATTCTTCCAATCCCTTTGGCATGAGATAACTCAAAAAATATCAATCCAATTGTCATGTTACTTTATATATATCTTCAGGTTACTGATGTTCCGAGCTGTATAGTTTTTGGTGTAAATCTGTTATTTTGATCCTGAGATATTAACCCTTTATCCTTCAAATTGAAAATTCCTCCAATCCCTTTGGCATTCGATAACTTGAAAAATATTGCTTGGATTGTCAAGTTACTTTATATTTGTGTTCAGGTTACTGATGTGCCGAGCTGTATAGTTTTTGGTGTAAATCTGCTAATTTGATCCAGAGATATTAACCCTTTATCCTTCAAATTGAAAATTCCTCCAATCCCTTTTGCAATCGATAACTTGAAAAATATTGCTTGGATTGTCTAGTTACTTTATATTTGTGTTCAGGTTACTGATTTGCCAAGTTGTATAGTTTTTGGTGTAAATCTGATGATTTGGTCCTGAGATATTAACCCTTTATCCTTCAAATTGAAAATTCCTCCAATCCCTTTGGCCTGAGATAACTCAAAAAATATCAATCCATTTGTAATGTTACTTCATATATGTATTCAGGTTACTGATGTGCTGAGCTGTATAGTTTTTGGTTTAAATCTGATAATTTGATCCTGAGATATTAACCCTTTATCCTTCAAATTGAGAACTCCCCCAATCCATTTCTTCGGCATGCGATAACTCAATAAATATTAATTCGATTATCAGGTTACTTTATATGTGTATTCAGGTTACTGATGTGCTGTGTTGTATAGTTTTTTATGTAAATCTAATAATTTGATCCAGAGATATTAACCCTTTATCCATCAAATTAGGCACTCCTGCAATCCATTTCTAAATGTACCCATACCATGTATGGTGTACATAATGTCGGCATCCAGGGTGGCCCTCCATCATACAGCTTTCTACTGTTTGTGCGTATGGGTACACATCTGACGATTTCATCGGCCTATTTTTACATCATGATTTAGTGAAGAATAAAAATTACAGTCAGTTGTAACCTCACAATTATACAAGGTATGATTTCTAAAAGGGAGTGCGGTTGCTCAGTGGTTGTGGTATTGGACTTTAAACTGAAAGGTCCACAGTTTGATCCCCACCAGGGGTAACTGCATTGTGATCTTGGGTAAGGAACATGTGTGAGCAGTGTGGCACTGTGGAGTAAGGCACACTGCAAGTTGATGGTGCACTTGTTTTCAACCAATGCTAACCCTGCTTGTGTGAAGTTAGTATGTTGGGGAGTCTGAAAGTTGCTCACCGTTGCTCGGTGGTTTTCTCCAGGTACTTCACCTTCCTCCTCCCATAAAACTGTCTGACACAAGGTGACCCTGGTTGCCAAAAGTGTCATCAAACACCCAAAAATAAATGATTTCTAAACTGGATGCATAATTTCTGCAAAATAAGTTTTATTTGAACCATTCTGACCTGGTACGTAAATAGTTTCTCATGCCTCTACATGGGAGACAATATCCCAATTATTTGTCTTGTCAATTTACTTCCTTGTGGGAACCCTGGGAAGTGAAGCAGTGCTTGTTTACTGTGGTAAACATACTCTGTTTTACTGGTAAAGTCACCAGTGCATGGGGTGGAAGTCCTCTAAAATGTGCAGCATGGGTATAAACGATTGACTGAACTTGGCTTTATTTCCATGTTGTGGTCATGATTAGCCATTGTGCAGAAATATGTGACCTTAAACATCAATAAATAAATAAATATAAATAAATTGTCAATTTACTCTATTAAAGTTTTATGCACTATTAAGTAAATACTTGAGCTTGAGTACTAAACATTTCCTAATTGGTTGAGCTCTTTAAGCCGGTATCATGGCTTCATTAAAATGTGCTGAAAGTCACTTTAAGGCCACATAAAATAAATTAATTGATTCTCAGGCAGTTTGTTTTTCAAATCAGAGAGGGAGGAAAGGTTTTATTTTTAATTATTTTTTTTCTTGCATATAATGAGTGGATTGAGAAGTGTTATGCTATCTTTTTTCACACAGAATATATAGAAAGTACATAATTATACAAATTAACTCATTTCATTTTAACCTTCTTCAGACTTGTCATTTTGAGGTCGGCGATCGCCCTGGGCCGCATTCGCCTGCCTGAGTTAAAAATTCTGCGGCCGGTAAACGTCTGCCTAACCCTGATTTCTGCAGCCCATTAAGTCAGTCAAGGCACCTCAAAATCAGCTGTCTCAAACGGCAGTTTTCGCAGATTGTAAAGTTTGTAGTGTGTCGTCGAAATGGTCACCCAGAGACAGTAAGTACAGTTAAAACTAGAAGTCCTGTCATGAAATGCGCACAAATAGCATGTCGATCTGTGCATTAATCTACAGTTTATGACCATAGTGAGGCTATCAAATTCTGTACATATGGCCTGTGCACCAGCAAGGTTTCAGCCAATGGATCTCCGGGTAACCCGAAGGTCAATTGGCAGAAACATTGCCTGTGTTTGCTATTAGTAACCAGGAGAACCTGCCATGCTTTGAATGCCTTTCGATATGGAAATTGCGTGCAGTTCCTACGAGCAATTAGGCTTAGATAAGCACACAGTTCGTGACCCTGACGATTCGCCTGGGACGTTTTGTCCCTAAATCAAAGCCGGGACGATTCATCCCCCAAATTTGATTGATTCGGCATCTGGTGGTGAGCACAGTGCACTGGCTTGTACAGTCATCATATAATGTATAGATACAGGCTTGGTTATTTTGATGCAAGATTACTATAACACTCACTGTGAGTGTCATGTGTAACCTGGTATCTTACATCCAAATAGTCAAGCCTGCATCTATACATTACGTTATGACGTACATCATAATTACACAAACCATGTACCTTAAAATGATATTAGTTGTCTATCCAGCAGGCTGAAACAAAAAGGCCCCTGCAAACCATAAATGGCCTTTCTGGGGTCATTTTAGGCAAACCCATAATGGCCCTCCTGGGGTGATTTGGGGCAAAACCATAATGGCCCTCCTGTGATTTTCAAAATGACAAGCCTGCTGCATGGGCCTGATTCCATTGTGGATCACTTTTTACTGCAACAGAATAAATGCCCCCACATGCTATCTCTGGAGAAACATGCAAGTTACTTTCTAAGTGCCTTGACAGTTGTTTCTAGGTGAGTTTTGGCTGCCTTAGGCAGCCAAGACATGCCTAGAAGCAGCTGCAGTGCCACAGGAGGTGGACTGTATTCAGTTATCTTCCTGTTGGAGAGGTCCTCGGTTCGAATCCCACCTGCAGCAACCACGTTGTGTCCTTGGGCACGACACTTCACCCCCATTACCCATGTGGGGGCACGGTGGCATTGTGTACTAAGGCGTACTGCACTTCGATGATGCACCTGTCTTCAGCCTGTTTGTGTGGAGTTAGTATGTTGGGGAGCCGACAGTTGCTCGCCGTTGCTCGCTGGTTCTCTCCAGGTACTCCAACTTCCTCCACCCGTAAAACTGTTGTGGTCATGATTAGCCATTGTGCAGAAATATGTAACCTTAAACACCAATAAATAAATAAATAATCTTCCTGTTGACAGTATTTAGTTTTGCTCTTCAGATTTCAGTTACATAACATCAATTAAAAAGACACTGCAAGATCAATAAAAATGTGCAATGAAAGTTGGAGGGGGGAGGGGGGGGGGGGGGGATTTCACTGAGGATTTGTGTAAGAATCAAAAACTTTTTTTTGCCCAATGGCTTTACTCATGATGTATTTGTTTGATCTTGGCTCAGCCTAAAAAAAAAAACCTTTATGTATATTATTTTGTTAAAGTTTATTGAAGAATGTTAACAGACACTCTCCAGTAACATGTAACAAAACAATTATTTATGAACAGTATCTTCCTACACTAAGGCTTCCCTTGCTTTTTGCATATCTTCTAAAAAATTAATTTAACAATTAATCAGCTATAAAGTTTGTCCTTTAATGTCATTGAACATCGATATTGGAATTCTTTTCATTCAATTTTTTATTTTCTTGTTAGACAAACAGATATATTGATGTAGATTTTAACTGTTTGGAAGCCACAATCAATTTACAGACCTGGGTTGTCCTACTGGATTTTCTTGGAATGGGTGCTAAGATTCATGACTTGAATGAACTGAGAAAAAAGAAAGCAACAGAAGGAGGAGAAAAGAGAGATGACATGGATGAAAAGGATATCACTATCACAGGTACAAAACAGTGGAACAGCCCTTAACCCTTAAGCACCTAATTCTGACTTGATAACATATTTTGCATCAGAACAGGTGCCTATACAAGTAGTCTTTGCACTAACTCAGAAGTTACATTCTAAGTTCCATGGTAGTTGTTTTTAGGCAAGTCTTGGCTGCCTATTTAGACAGCCAAGACTTGCCCAAGAACAGCAACAAAGTTGCAGGATGTGAACCATCAAAGTTTAGCAAAAATGTGTAAAAATCTCTAGGCCCTTAACTCATTACCTAACGTAACGGCCAAAAATGGCCAGCGCGATTCTCAAAACTCGCCAATTAATTTTCATTATTTTTTCATTTTTTGTCTCTAAAACATAGGTTATGACCCCTCATTGGAATGCGCTCGTTCCAGTGAGGGGTCATAACCTATGTTTTTGAGACAAAAAATGAAAATAATAGTTATTCGAGAATTTTTTTTTGCAAGTATCGTCTGCTTTTCATGTTAGGTAAAGGGTTAAGAGTTAAATGGATATTTCTAAAATGAATAACCCATAACCCTGTTAATGGTATATAACTTAGAAACACCAAATCATTTACCATACATTTTGTGCAAATTAGATCTCTTAACTGCGTATAGGTTTTAGACTAAACTGTTACTAATTGAAGAAAAAATGTTGGGAATTATCAAAGAATCATTCCGATAACCTCTGTATTCCCCCATTCCTCAGCGCTTCATGAGCTATGTCAAACAAGTAATAATAGAATAAATGCTCAGTTTATCACTAGACTGGATGAAAATGACTCATTTCCTGTTAATTGAATTCTCCTGTTAATTGAATATCCAGTAAATAGGGCTCCACTTTAATCGGATATACTGTCTCCTAGCATTTTCTCTCTCAGTCTGTCTGCTTATCTGTTAGTATGTTTCATTGGACCATTCATCCATCACAAAACTTTCATCTGCCTATACATCTGTCCGGACACACTCAAAAAATGGGGTTTGTGTATTTTTTTGTTTGCAGAACATATTATGTGACTCTTGCTTTAAAGGTGACTATGTTGGTAAAAATTATGTTTTGTGGGTCTTTTTCAGCCAGTGGACTGCAATTGGTTTGTGTAGTTTCAAAGCTGGGTTACAGTTCTGATTATCCTAGATTGAGAAAGAGTAAGGGTGGTGATCAAGGTTGGGAAAGGGTTGGGGGCAGCTACTCTTCCTAAAAAAATATATGTTTTGTCAGTTGTTTGTATATTTCTTGAGGCTAAGTTTTGTATACTTCAATAGAAACTTAACCTGATTTATTACAACTTGTTCATTTGTCTGTCTGCCTTTCACTTGGTTACCTAGACTTTTTCTCTCTCAGTTTCTGAAATTTCAAGGAGAAGCAAAATAGTTTCTATAGTATATTTTACGGTATCTTAAAAACTCCAAAAGAGTCAAGCTTGGAATTGATGAGATGGCATAAAACTGGGAATAAGACTGGTAGAAGCTAATTCTCCAGTTGAAATATCATTTAACCCTTTACCCAGTGTAATGGCCAAAACCGGCCAGCGCTATTCACAAAAATCGCCAATTAATATTCATTATTTTTAGCTCACCTGGCCTAAAAGGCCATGTGAGCTTTTCTCATCACTTGGCATCCATCGTCGTCCGGCATCCGTAAACTTTTATCATTTTTATCTTCTTCTCTGTTACCGCTGAGCCAGTGTGAACCAAATTTGGCAGGAATGGTCTATGGGAGGTCCTCTACAAACATTCCTCATTTTGTTCCCGTCGGATGAAAAACATGGCTTCCAGAGACATTCTTTGATTCTGGTTGGAGGATTTTCAAAAATCTTCTTCCCTGAAACTGCCAGGCCAAATATTTTGAAACTTCACATAAATGTTGACTGGGACCCCCTCTACCAACGATCCTCATTTAATGTTGATTGGGTCACAAACATGGCCACAATTGTGGCTTATAGTTACTGTAGAAACCGTATGAGAAATCACATTTTCATCATCTTCTCTGGAACTACTGAGCTGACATGAACCAAACATGACAGGGATAGTCTATGGGAGGTCCTCCACAAACGATCCTCATTTTGATCCCATGGGTTTGAAAACATGGCTGCCAGAGACATTCTTTGAGTCTTATTGGTGGATTTTGAGAAATCTTTCCTCTGAAACCACAGGGCCAAATGTTTTGAAACTTTGCATGGTTGATGACTGGGACCCCCTCTACCAACGATCCCCATTTAATGTTGATCAGATTGCAAACATGGCTTCATTTGCGGCTTATAGAAATCCTATGGAAATCACATTTTCGTCTTCTTCTCTGGAACTACTGAGCTGACATGAACCAAACATGGCAGGAATGGTCTATGGGAGGTCCTCTAAAAATGATCCTCATTTTGTTTCCGTGGGTTGCAAAATATGGCCGCCCGCCAGAGGCATTCTTTGATTCTGGTTGGTGGATTTTCAAAAATCTTCTCCCCTGAAACTGCCAGGCCAAATTTTTTGATACTTCACATAAATGTTGCCTGGGACTCCTCTACCAACGATCCTCGTAATTGCAGCTTATAGTTACTATAGAAAAGGTATGGGAAATCACATTTTCATCTTCTTCTCTGGAACTACTGAGCCGACATAAACCAAACCTGGCAGGGATAGTCTATGGGAGGTCTTCTACAAAGGCTTCTCATTTTGATTACCGTGCATCGAAAAATATGGCTGCTAGAAGCATTTTTTTCTTCTGATTGGTGGATTTTGAAAAATGTTCTCCTCTGAAACCACAGGGCCAAATGTTTTGAAACCTTACATCGTTGATGACTGCGACACCCTCTACCAATGATCAGCATTTAATGTTGATCGGGTTTCAAACATGGCTGCAATTGCGGCTTATAGTTACTATAGAAATCCTATGGGAAATCACATTTTCATCTTCTCGGGAACTACTGAGCCGACGTGAACCAAACTTCGCAGGAATGGTCTATGAGAGGATGGAAATATGTGGCCGCTGGAGGCCATATTCTAATGCTTAACCCATTGCCTCTCCTGTCTGCACGAAGAGCGGTACTGTCAGCAAAATACTTGTTTTTTTGAGAATCTGGTAAGGGTTGGTTCCAGTTTTCTCCACTGAGAACTGGGAAAAACCCCCAAAGATATTGTGTATACAGGACAAGTCAAAATAAGTTGTAGCATAACTGCAATAAACTAAACTGCTGCCCCTTCACTGACAGGAAGTTTTGTTTATATTCTCTTCCAATCATGTCAGCTAGCTGACCAGTAATTATATCATTTGAGATCTGACAAAAATTGGAGTAAAAATGTGTTTCCTGTAACCCATTACCTATCCAAAGCTGTTTTGACAGAGAATACTGTCTGAACAAATTGTAAATTTTTATACTGTACCAATGACCCAGACATAGCTGGTGCTAACTCTTAAAATATAGGGCCAAACACAAATTTTGCCCCCCAATCCCCAAAATTTGCATCTAAAACCAAAGAAAACATGTCCTGAATGGCCCTCCACACTTCACCTCTACTGCGCATGCGCAGTGTCAAGGACGTTCCGAAATTGGCGCCATTAATCATTCTAAGTTTGGCCCTTCATCAGTTAACATCTGACTGATCTTTGTGCTTGTAAATCTCAGTTTAAATGATGCCAGACACATAAATATTAGTGAAATGGTGATTCTAAGGAGGATAGAGAAGGAGGAGAGGAAAAATGTGTGACAGAATATTATCAGGGCTGTAACTTAAAATTTTTTAATGAAATTATGTTAAGTTACCTATTTTCGAGGCAGCAGCCATTTTGTTGTCATTCTGATTATTTAGTTACACTGATATTTTTATACTGTACCAATGACCCAGACATAGCTGGTGCTAACTCTTAAAATATAGGGCCAAACACAAATTTTGCCCCCCAATCCCCAAAATTTGCATCTAAAACCAAAGAAAACGTGTCCTGAATGGCCCTCCACACTTCACCTCTATTGCGCATGCACAGTCTCAAGGACGTTCCGAAATTGGCGCCATTAATCATTCTAAGTTTGGCCCTTCATCAGTTAACATCTGACTGATCTTTGTGCTTGTAAATCTCAGTTTAAATGATGCCAGACACATAAATATTAGTGAAATGGTGATTCTAAGGAGGATAGAGAAGGAGGAGAGGAAAAATGTGTGACAGAATATTATCAGGGCTGTAACTTTAAATTTTTTAATGAAATTATGTTAAGTTACCTATTTTCGAGGCAGCAGCCATTTTGTTGTCATTCTGGTTATTTAGTTACACTGATTTTTCAGTGTTTTCCTCTCTCCCTTTCCTTTAAGTCCCCTCTTGCTGTTCTCCCATGCTTTTGGCATAGTTTCTGTAATTATTATTACTAAAATCTTGGGAGTTTTAGCTGAATAACAGAATGAATTCTGTTCTTTTCCCCATATTTACGTCTTCACCTACGGGTGGTTAGGCGTTGTGTTCTGCATCTACCATCTGATGTTCTGCAGTTTCTTCCCTGGAAGTCTCTGTTTTGCATCAGATAGTGTATTTTTGGTAACTGATTCCGGGCCTGGGTGCCTGGAGTCTTATTTTAGTGTTTTTACACTCATTGTTTACATTTACAACAGCCCTCTGTGTGAGGGGGGGATTTCTTGAAAATAATATCTTGATGTTATTTTAATCATAACTAGATACATTATTATTGTTCGTAAGTGTTGAATAAATTGTTTAAAATATTTTTAAAATTTTTGTCCACACTCAGGCTTGGGATCCATTGGGGCTCAACGTTACTTTTCAGAAACTTGGGCTATTCTGAAAAAATATTTTTTCAAAATATTTTGCTTTCAATTATTTTTTCTATATTAATGGATCATATTATTATTATGTATTTTGATTGCCAGGGGTTGGTGCGAGTACCAGGACTTGTTTTCTTTTCACATTGAAAGGATTTTGATCAATTGTAATAAGAGGAAGTCTTCCTCTGACTTTTATAATCATTCTATATGTGGTCAGTGTACTCGCATTAACTCCTGTTCTGTATCGTATGATTTCGATGACAACATGGGAAGCGTATGTCATGGTATGTTAGTGGGGAATTGGACACTCCGGTCCTTTCCCCGCAGGGTCACTCTACTTTATCAATTTCTATTTCAGACGATCAAGATTAGGGTGATGTATCTGTGATGTCTTCCAACAGTGTGCCTCCGTCGTCACAATTAATGAAGGGCTAGCGGAAAAGTGCTCATGTAAATACGCCAATTGCCTAAGAGGACCCTAGTAGGTTCGACGGCCTTTGACGTCCGCTAGCTCGCCCGGTGTAGCGTCCATTCATCGAATGGTTCGGCAGCCGGGTTCGTCCGTTGCGGTCTAGAAGGAGTTTTGGGGTGATGCGAGCACTATAAATCAACCAAATGCACACCCAGTGACGGCAGATTAGAGGGAGAACGGAGGAAGCCTTTTAGTCTGGTTCAGAGCTCGTTCTGGTCCATCCGGACGGCGAGCGAGAGAGGCCCCTCTCTCATACAACAACATCTGGCCCCAGATGTTGTGGTACAAAATGTTTCGCATTCAGAGCATACGTCCGTCGCTCGGGACGCTCCGACATATAGTCAGTCCGGAGTAGACTGTCAATAAGGCTTCCTCATTCTCATGGTAGTGCACACGACTGCTCTTGGCTACATGACCGCGGATATCCAGTCAGCTTCGCCAGTCAGAGAATCATCGGCGACCAGGTCACACCATCCGGTAGCCAGGGACATGAGGCCTGCAGACTCCGGACGTTCGCATAGGGAAGTGTGCGGGAGTCAACGTACACGGAGCTTCCGGCGGCAATGCATCGTAAGACCGCTACTGCACAGGCCTCGGGAACGGACGTGCTTTCCTAAATAGCACAGCTTATCGCAGCATCCCAGCATCAACTGAATCTGTTGCATATTTTTTATCCGACGATGCTGGGTCGGGACGCTCCGCGGAAGCGGGTACGGACGTCCGAAAATTTCATCCGGTCCGACGGGATACCGAAAGGGATTTGGAGGATTTCGAGCTTTCCCTTTCGGAACAACATATGCTGTTGTGTATGTCATCTGACTTGATCTTCTACAGCTTCTTTCGTCGGACCAGAATGCTGCGATGCCGGATAAGAAACTGATAGCGTCGGTGGACTTAGAAATTTTTGGTTCGGTTCAGGGACATCGTCCCTCAGTTCCGACATAGTCCAATAATGTCACACAAACTTTCGAATTATTGAACGACGCTATATATATTATTATTATATGCTTGCTATAACCAAGCATTTCTGGTTTCTTGTTCGCAAAGTTACGGAGATGTCTTTCAAAAGTGTGCCTCTGTCGTCATAGTTAATGAAGAGCTAGCGGCAATAAGTGCTCATGGAATATGTCTATCGCCTAAGAGATCCCTTGTAGGATCGACGGAGTGACATTCGCTAGCTCACTCAGTGTAGCGTACATTCATCGAATGGTTCGGCTGCCGGGTTCGTCCGTTGCGGTCTAGGAAGGAGATTTGGGTGATGCGAGCACTATAATTACTTTAGTACTCACCCAGTGACGGCGGATTGAGGACAGATCGGAGGAAGCCTGTTAGTCCGGTTCCTGGCTTGTCCAGGTCCGTCCGGGCTGTGAGCGAGAGAGGTCCCTCTCTTGTCCAACAACATAGGGGACCGCATGTTGTGGTTCAGATATTTTACATTCGGAGCATATGTCTGTCGGTCGGGACGCTCCGTTATATTGACAGTCCGAGAGACTGTCGATATGCTTCCTCATCCTCACAGCAGGGCACACGACCGCACATTGGCTACGTGACCTCGAGTATCCGATCAGTTTCGTCATTCAGTGATTCCACGGCGAATAGGTCACGCCATCCGGTAGCCAAGGGACACGAGGCCTATACACTCCGTTCGCTCGCATATTGGTAGTATGCACGGGGTAACGATCACGGAGCTTCCAGCGGCAATGCATTGTAGGACCGCTTCTCCTCAGGCCTCAGTGACGGACGTGCTATCCGAGTTAGCACAGTTTCGCAGCATCCCAGCAATCAACAGTTTCTTACTCGAATCAGGAATTATTTGACGGCGCTGGGTCGGTGCGGTCCGCGGTTGCATCAGGTACGGACGACCGAACGCTTTATAGGGTCCGACAGGATGGCGAAAGGGATTCGAAAGATTTCGAGTTTTCCCTTTCGTAGCATCGGAAGCTGCCATTCATATCTTCTGGCATTATCTTCCAGTGATTGTTATTTCGGACTACATTGCTGCGATGTTGGATAAGAGACTTATAGCGTCATTGGACACGGAATTTTGGATCGGTTCAGGGACATTGTCCCTGACTTACCGACACAGTCCAATAATGTTATTACAACATGTGTTTTATTTTTCGACGCTATATATGCATATAAGCCGGCTACCAAGCATGATAGTTTAGTTTCTTGTCCGCAATGCTCATTTCTGCCGTTTTATCATTTATACGAATAATTTATTTTGGCAGAGCAGGGCATACCGAGAGTTCATATGCGTCTAGACGGCGTGGTTAAAGACTGGAAATATTCTTTTTCGCCGTCTATGTCTTTTCCAACCACAATTTTGGAAACGACAATGATGTCTAGTAGACTTAACTTAGTCGCTTTATCATACGTAATCCACCTTACTGAGGCGTTATCATTACGTCTTCAAGAAAAGATTTACGGGATATTATTCTCAGTGTGATTTCTTTTGAGGGCAGTAGTTTGTTCACGGATAACTCCGCCCTTCAGTGGCTGATTGGAGTTGGTTAGACGTGACGCAGCCCTAGCTACATCCACGCGCGTGGATAGTAAGGTGAAGAACTCTCTTAGAGTCGCTTCGTTCTCGGAGAAGCCTCCCTTCGACGGCAACTTTTCAGCAATCCATGAATTGCTCGATTTACACGTTCTCTTGTCTATCTAGTGTTACAAGAGATTCAGACTGGGGCAAACATTTGGTGGTTGACTCAGAGAGTGCCACTGCAGTTGGCGGATCCGAGTGTTATAGTTATGACGGTTGCCAGTCAAACAGATTGGGATATAATATTGATCCCAACGGATTCGAAGTGCCAGGGTCTTTGGGTTCCGCAGTCTCTAAGCAAGCAATTATCTTCCGCGGAATAATGTTTTTTAGGCTTGCTTTATGTCATTGCATGAACATTATTCAGAAACGCATGTCCAAATCCTGTCCGTTAATTCGACAGTAGTGGCGTATCTCCGGAACCAGGGAGGCACTCATTCGTTTCCGTTATTCAATTTAATGGAAAGAATCCGTCTGTTGGTTATAGTACACCAAGTTCTGTTTCGGTCCGTCATATTCCGGGTCGTCTGATTGTTTTACCGGACTCCCGTTCACTTAGGGGTCGCTTGTTGCCGTCAGAATGGACTCTCAACAAACAAGTATTCAATCAGATTTGCTATCTATGGGAGCGCCCAATGATAATTTATTTACGACACAGCTTGCTAATCAATTGCAGACGTATGTGTTGGCTTGTCCGGATCTCTGAGCTAATGTTGTTAACGCTCTATTGATCTAATAGGACGGAATGATAGGATACGCGTATCCTCTGGCGCTGTTGTTTCAGCAGGTATTGCTAAGATAAACAACCACAATACATTTCTGTTGATAGCATCTCTGTCTTCACAGAGACCGTGGGTAATTTACTCTGATGTCTACTGTGGGACTTAACGCGAAATCTTCCTCAATGAGAGGATCTTTTTTCGCTGGGTAAATCGTGTCATCTTTATCACAACCCGCAAGGTCGCAACCTTCACGTATTCCGTTGTGTGGTCCGTATTGCATTGTTAGCATTGTACTGGACGAGCCTTGGACGCGATTTCTTACTATAGGAGATCCTCTTCTTCGCTATTCTATGCGGCTAAAGTGGAGGCTCTTCCGTCGTTGGTGTAGGGATCACTATGTTCATATTGTTGATCCCTCCATACTACTCATTGCAACTTTTTAGTATACTTGTTTGACAAGATCTACTGCAGCCTGTTATTATTTAGGTTATAGGTTTATGTTACCTCATTTCTATGCACTCTATGATAGTTTACAATTGAGTCTTATGTCTCTTTATCTAAGTCAGTTAGTAACCTTTTGATAAATAGACTTAGAATCTTTAGATTAAATTCCTATATGGAATTTAACTTCGGTTCTTATTTAGCTAAGTAATCATTTGAGCCTCTGGAAACAGTAGTTTTCAAATTCTGACCTTTTAGACAGTAATTCTGTTGGCTTCTCTTTTACTGAAGAGTCAGTGAGTTTAATGCACTATCAATGGATGATTTTCACTTTCGTAGTTTCGGAATCACTACTTCCTTTACTATTTAGGTTGGATTTTTGCATAAGAGTTAGGCTCCTAATATCCGGAACCTATTGTTATTAATGTCCTTCCGTCTTCGTACGGGCATAGGCCTTTACTCTGTCCGGTTAGAGTTTATGTATTTATAAACAGATATCTGTTTATTACTACGAGCGTAAGCTTCTTCTGTCTTTGATGCCTAATAGAAGGACGTTACGCTCCATTCTATTGCTAATGGATTCAATTAACTATCGGTACTGCTTATGGTATATCATTGACTCAGCAGTTGTGCTTAAGATTTCGGCTCATGAAGTAAGAGTTCTTCTACATCTTGGGCTTACATTAATAGTGTCGCTATTATAGATTTTTGAAGGCTGCTCATTGCGCTCAGCCATCCTCATTCATGAATTTTTATCTCAGAAATATCGAGTCCATTTCTGGAGGCCTCTGTTGTTAGGTCTATTATCTACTGCTCAGAATGTCATTCACTTAACAGTTGCTACTATAGCTAGGTAGGCTGTCTGTTTCGGCAGTGACTCCGTTCTGCTGCACTCTTCGCTCTGGGCTATTTGACCCAGGGCAAGAAAAAGGGGGGGGGGGGGAGGGTGTTCCCTTGGGTCACCTGTTTTACTATGAAAACAAGGGGATACCTCCTCCGGAGTTAGTAATTCTGAGCTGTTATTGGGATGGTTGTTTAGTGAGAAGTTTATGTTTTAAAAATTCATTCAAGTCTTAGTTTTTAAAGTATAGCTTTTGAATATAGCACGTGTCAACGGACATGATTATGCAATCCTCAGACACTTTTAAGGAGTATAAGAGTCTCTATTCTCTAGACTTACTTTATTTATTGGCTTACTTTAAAAATTATTAGTATAAGGATTATATTGGATATTAATAGAGTACATGGATGTATGATGCTCAATTTTGGAAGGTGTTGTATCTTTCTAATTTATCATAAATAAGAAAGATACATGTAAGGCATATTACTTCTTTTTCCCTAGAGGGGATGACTCTATTTTATATTATTGAGTGTATTCCATCTTGCTCTATGTCCTTGGCCCTCCAGCCTTTTTACTATTCAGCTATGTCTGGGTCATTGGTACAGTATAAAAATGTTAAAAAATTTATAGTAATTTCTATATTTTTTATACTTACCAATGACCCAGACGGGGATGGCCCTCCCAGGAGTTGGGAACTTTTGCCTCCCCGCTGAGTACATAGCGCTTACCAGGCACTGGTTATTAGAATGATTAATGGTGCCAATTTCGGAACATCCTTGACACTGCGCATGCGCAGTAGAGGTGAAGTGTGGAGGGCCATTCAGGACATGTTTTCTTTGGTTTTAGATGCAAATTTGGGGGATTGGGGGGCAAAATTTGTGTTTGGCCCTATATTTTAAGAGTTAGCACCAGCTATGTCTGGGTCATTGGTAAGTATAAAAAATATAGAAATTACTATAAATTTTTTAACTTTTCAAAAATATTTAACCTTCTTTTACTGATTTTTTTTGTTGAAACAGAATTCATAAATGTGAGCATTTTAAAAAAAAAATCTTCTTTGAAACTACAAGACCAAATGGTTTGAAAACTTAATGTGACTGATGACTGTAACCCCCTCTACCAATGATCCCCATTTAATCTTCATCAGGTTGCAATTATGGCTGCAATTGTGGCTTATAGTTACTATAGAAACCCTATACGAAATCACATTTTCATCATCTTCTCTGAAAGTACTGAACCAATGTGAACCAGACTTGGCAGGCATGGCCCATGAGAGGTTCTCTACAACTGTTACTCATTTTATTCCTGTTGGATGAAAAACATGGCCGCCAGAAGCATTCTTTTATTCTGATTGGTCAATTTTGAAAAACTCTTCTCCTCTGAAACCACAGGGCCAAATGTTTTGACAATTTGCATGGTTGATGACAGGGACACCCTCTACCAACGTTCATCATTTAATGTTGATCATGTTGCAAACATGGCCACAATTGCAGTTTATAGTTACTATAGAAAAACCCTATGGGAAATCACATTTTCATCTTCTCTCTGGAACTACTGAGCCCACGTGAACCAAAACTTGGCAGGAATGGTCTATAGGAGGCCCTCTACAAACGATCCTCTTTTTGTTCCCGTTGGTTGGAAAATATGGCCACAAGAGACATTCTATGATTCTGTTTGATGGATTCAAATTTTTTGAAACTTCATGTGATTGGGGACTGGGACACCCTCTACCAATGATCCTCATGTAATGTTGATGTAATGTTGCAAACATGGCCACAATTGCAGCTCATAGTTACCATGGAAAGCCTATGGGAAATCAATTTTTAGCTCAACTTTGACGAAGTCAAATTTGAGCTATTGTCATGGCCCGTCGTCCGTCGTCCGTCTGTCCGTCCGTCCATCTGTCCGTCTGTCCATCTGGCCGTCTGGCCGTCTGTCCGTCTGTCCGTACGTCAACAATTGGCTATGGCTCGGGCTAGAGGTCGTATTTATGAACCGATCTTTACGAAACTTCTTGTGTACCTTTGTTATGACCCTGGGACGGGAACGAGTGTTTTTAGGTGTGGTCCGAAATTCAAGATGGCTGCCAGTGGCCATTTTGTACCGATGATGCAAAAATCAGTTTTTTGTACAGAACTTCTGTATGAAAGTTCTGATTTGAATAAAGTTTTGTATAAATGTTTAGTACCATGGGATACATCACATATAATACGGGTTTTTTTCTCGTGCGTAAATTATGCAAATTAGACTGACTTTGATTTATTTAGTGTTACTTTCAGAGCTGTAAGTGCCAAGCTGCTATGGCTCGGGCTAGAGGCCGTATTTATGAACCGATCTTTACGAAACTTCTTGGGTACCTTTGTTATGACCGTGGGACGAGAACGAGTGTTTTTGGGTGCGGTCCGAAATTCAAGATGGCTGCCAGCTGCCATTTTGTACCGACGATGCAGAAATCTGTTTTTTGTACAGAACTTCCATATGAAAGCTCTGATTTGAATAATTTTTTGTATGAATGTTTAGTACCATGGGATACATCACATATAATACGGGTTTTTTTCTCGTACGTAAATTGTGCAAATTAGACTAATTTTGATGTTTTTGGGGGTTACTTTCAGCACTGAAAGTGCAAATGCCAATACGGCTCGGGCTAGAGGCCGTATTTATGAACCGATCTTTAAGAAACTTCTTGGGTACCTTTGGTATCACCGTGGGACGAGAACGAGTGTTTTTGGGTCCGGTCCGAAATTCAAGATGGCCGATGGCAGCCATTTTGTACAAAATTAGGTGCAATCAGATTTTTGCACAGAACTTCCATATGAAAGCCCTGATTTGAATAATTTTTTTGTGTGAATGTTTAGTACCATGGGATGCATCACATATAATACGGGTTTTTTTCTCGTGCAGAAATTATGCAAATTAGATGAACTTTGATTTTTTCAGTGCGACTTACACACAGTAAGTACACATGTCAATACGGCTCAGACTAGAGTCTGTATTTATGAACTGATCTTCACGAAATGTCTTGGGTACCTTTGTTATCACCTTGGGACGAGAACGAGTGTTTCTGGGTGCGGTCTAAAATTCAAGATGGCTGCCAGTGGCCATTTTGTACCGAAATTAGGTCTAATCAGTTTTTTGTACACAACTTCTATACAGCTC
The DNA here is from genome assembly GCA_031216915.1 of Pictodentalium vernedei. NCBI lineage: Eukaryota > Metazoa > Mollusca > Scaphopoda > Dentaliida > Dentaliidae > Pictodentalium > Pictodentalium vernedei. The sequence continues at coordinate 292,814,756 of CM062296.1, forward strand.
AGACTAGAGGCCATATTTATGAACCAATCTTTACGAAACTTCTTGGGTACCTTTGTTATCACCGTGGGATGAGAGCGAGAGTTTTTGGGTGTGGTCCAAAATTCAAGATGGCCACCAGCAGCCATTTTGTACCAAAATTAGTGCAATCAGTCTTTTGTATAGAACTTCTGTATGAAAGTTCTGATTTTAATAAATTTTTGTATAAATGTTTAGTAACATGGAATACATCACATATTGTAAGGGGTTTTTTTTCGTGCAGAAATTATGCAAATTAGATGAACTTTGATTTATTCAGTACAACTTACACAATGTAAGCACACATGTCAATACGGCTCAGGGTAGAGGCTGTATTTATGAACCGATCTTCACAAAACTTCTTGGGTACCTTTGTTATCTCCTTGGGATGAGAATGAGTTATTCTGGGTACGGTCCAAAATTCAAGATGGCTGCCAGTGGCCATTTTGTACCGAAATTAGGTCCAATCAGTTTTTTGTCACAAGTTCTATACAGCTCGTATTTATGAACTGATCTTCACAAAACTTCTTGAGTACTTTTGTTTTCACCTTGGGACAGGAACGAGTGTGTTTTGGGGTGCCTTTGTTATCACTGTGCTATGAGATCAAATATTTTGGGGTTCAGTCAGACCCACTCTGGGACTCAAAGATTTTTTCTAGTTCAGCATCTGACTGTCACCCACCTTTACAATACTTTACCTATACATTTGTTACAGGCAACGGTCAGTATTTATGTACAGACCGTTACAATACTTTATATGTACCTTTGTTATCAGGTCATTACCTAGATGTTTGTCATTGCTGTGTCACATACTATACATGTACATGTCTTTGTCTTGACAAGTTGAGCTACAGTGTCATTGACACTTTCATTTTATGTAGTTCCAGGTGAGCGATTACAGGCTCTTTAAAGCCTCTAGTTTTCATTTTTTGTCTCAAAAACTTAGTTATGACTCGTCTCTGGAACAAGCTCGTGGAGCTCGTTCCAATGAAGGGTCATAACCTATGTTTTTGAGACAAAAAATGAAAAAAATTATATATTCAAGAATTTTGTTTGCAAGAGTCGTCTGCTTTTCATGTTAGATAAAGGGTTAATATTTACTGATTGTTTTTTTTGTTGCAGAAGATAATCAACAGAAGAAGGAAATTGTGAATTCTGAGATCAACTTGAAAATAAACAGTTTAACAGTTGTGTTAAATAAACCAGCTTATGAACTTGCCAAAGCCAATATATCAAAATTTACCTCACATTTAACTCTGCGTGATGAGAACTTCAGTATCACTGGACAGCTAGGAAGCATGTCATTGCTGGATCAGTCACCTCATGGCGAATTGTTCAGAGAGAGATTCATGACAGTTGGAGATCAAGCTTTGGAATTTGACTTTTTCAAGTAAGCCGTATTGGTTTTGTAACCTTTTTACAAACAAATCCCTCTTAATATCTAGTTGTTATCTTACCTGACTTCAGTCAGTATGAGCTATAGTGAATGTTCCCTGTCCATCATCTATCTTCTGTTGTCCTACCTGAAGGGTGTGTTTGTGGCTTTTATTACTCCTTTACCCAATGCAGACCCTATCAAAATTTTTTATTTTAAATATTATTTTTTCAAATTTTTTCAAAAACTTTCAACAACAAAACCATATCATGTGACCCCTCAGTGGAACAAGCTTCGATCAGCATGCTTTCATCACTTTAAAAAATCTTCCTCAGAACCACTGGTCAGAATCTTTTGATATATGGTATACAACATCATTACGAAGATCAGTTCATTTTGTTTAAATCAAGTCCTTGGGTTCAAAATTGGGTTCCATACAAGAGCCACTCATTTTAACCCTGATGGCAATGGGAAAATGCTGAGTCTGCTTGTTTTTGAAAATTTTAAAAATCTTTTATCAGATCACTGGTCAGAATCTCTTGATATTTTGTATACAACATCCTAAAGTGAAGTGGATCAGATTCTTGTTTGCTCAAATCAAGGCCCCAGGTTCATATCTGGGCTTCATACAGGAGACTGAATTTTGGAAAAGGCAATAAAAATCTTCTCCAGAACCATCAGTTAGGATCTTTGTGAGTTCAGGTTCAAGCTTGTTCAAATTAATTCCTTAAGTTCATATTTAGGCTCCGTCTGGCAGCCTGAACTTTAAGTTTAAAAATTTTCTTCTCCAATGCATGAGTTGGAATGTTTTGACATTTGGTTTTCAATTTCCTTGAGGTTTTACAAACCAAGTTCTAAGATTAACATTTGAACCTCCTAACTTAGTGCAATGTAAAGAATAATCTTCAAAAAAATATTCTTCTCTAGAACTACCAGTCAGGATCTTTTGATATGCAGCATCCTTTGGGGGATCAAATTCAAGTTGAATGTATATTTGGGGTTCCTGTTGTATCCCGAATTTAATGAAATGCAGTATGAGGAACATTCTGTAAAAATCTTCTTATCCCGAATCACTTGTCAGAATATTTTGATATTTGGTACATGACATCCTTAGGGGGTGTTAGATTTTGTTCAAACCAAGTTCTTGGATTCATATTTGAGCTCACTGAGTGTGCCCAAATTTTAACTTAGTGGATTATGAGGAATAATCTTTAAACATCTTCTTCAGATTCATGAGTCAGAATCTTTTGATGTTTGGTATTCAGCATCTTTAAGGGGGGGTTGTCTGATTCAAGTTTGCTCCAATCATGTCCCTTAGTTCGTATTTGGGTCCCCTATGGCAGACCAAATTTTAACACTGTGAAGTAAAAGGAACATTCTTTAAAAATCTTCTTCAGAACTAGCTATCAGAATGGTTTGATCTTTGGTACACAACATCCTCAGAGCAGTTAGTTTTTTAAGTTTGTTCAAATGAAGTCCCTAGGTTGATATTTGAGCTACCAGGGGATCCCAACTTTTAACTTAGGGCAATATGAAGAACATTCTTTAAAAATATTCTTCACAAGAACCCCCAAACAGAATCTTTTGAAATTTGATATGCAACATTCTAATGTGGTAGATTGTAGTTTGTTAAAAAGTTCATATTTTGGGTCCCGAATGCTAACTTTGTGCGATATGGTGAATATTTTTTTTTAATTTTCATTTCCAGAACACTCTGAGAGCCCAAATTTGAACTTAGTCCAATATAAAGAAAAATCTTTAAAAATCTCTTTCTTAAGAATGTCCTTGTTTTTACCTTTAACGGAAAAAAATGGATATCCAGGCATCATGTCTATAAATGAATGATACACAGGTTTGCTCAAATTTGAATTCCTGAGTTCATATTCATGGGAGTTAAAGTGATTCAAAATCCCGTTTTTGAAGAATCATTGTATTTTGTCAGGTGCCCCTACCCTGGAGCCTTATGTTTTCAAGTTAAAATCTGTTTAAATAATCAGGGTACAGCTCGAGATAATATTTTGGTATCAACAGTAGTTAATAGTCCTGAAAATCTTAGCCAGATAACTGATTCACAGCCAGTTACTGACTTCATTATTTGATTTACTTTGATGAAAGCCTTATATGTGCATGCATAATGCCTTAATACATTATGGCCGTCGTAGACTGGTCACTTTCCATTGGTGGGCAATATTTCCACGGACGCAACAATATTAGATTCCAAACAGTAATTGTAGGAATAATCATCAAAAATTTAATTAATGAAACACCAGGTACAACACTGTACTTCATTTTCATTAATTAAAATTTTGCTGATAATGACTGTTATTACCTGGTAAATGCATATGTCTACATCACTGGCCATGTGTGGATTACAACCAGTCCACGGTGGCTGTTCTGTAGTTTGTAAAGAAGTAGTACTCAATTTGCAAGATGATTCTAAATGTTTAGCCAAGACTATGCACATGCGTTTTCATTTGTCAACAAATGATCCAACAATAATAATATAAACTTGGATGAATTTATTGTTTCACATGTGTGGTGTGATGTGCTTATTCAAGTCAATGTAAAATTTAAGATGAGAAATCTAGAATGCATCATCTTATTTCTTGATTTCCCTTTATGCTGTGCACACTGATGTCAAAATACCAAAATTTAAAGTAGAAATTCTTTCCTATAATACAACTGTGAATTTAACTTGTAGAGTGCTAAATTATTTTTCAAAAGTGATTTGCAGCACAAGTATGTCTTTACTGAAAAACAGTGTTGCAAACGGGGGGGGGGGGGGTATCTTTGTTTCGCAGGATTTTGTTCCTGAGTAAGTCCTTTGTTACAATATATTGTTAAGGGATGCTTCAAGCAGGCGGGCTTAGCAGGATTTTGTTCCTCAGTAATTGCTTTGTTACTATTTATTGGAGAGCACTTGTTGGCACTCTCCAATAAATTAGAACAAAACAATTTTATTTTGAACATTTCATTTATTTACTGCTTCACAAACGGCTAGCTAATGCACACAGTGTAAAGCCATTAAAGCTGCTTTAAGTACTTTTCAGTAGAGCCCTGAAAGTAGCTCTAGCACTCCACCAGTTGAACAATTCAATCTTCTTTGACATATCTCAGTGAAGATTGAATTGGTTAAATTCTTAGATGCATTATGGAAAAACTCTATGACTTAAAATACTGATATTTCAACAGTGTGGTGAAGGCTACATGTAATGATATGTTTTGTTAAAATATTGTTGGAAGAAGTTTAGCAAGTTTTTTTTATCAGTATGTCATTGTGTTGTATTTTATTGAGAAAGATAAAGAATACTAAGTTTTGTCATCAGTACAAAATAGTTTAAGGTTTTGGGAAAGTTAAGAAATGAATACAGGGTAAGGCACTTAATCCTGATTGTCCACATGGGGGTAAGGTGGCACTGTTTACTGAGGCATACTGCATGTCGATGGTACACATGTCTTAACCAGTGGTAACATTGCTTGTCTAGAGTTAGTACTTTTGGGAGTTTGTCTGCTGCTTGGTGGTTCTCTCCAGATACTACGGCATCCTGTAAAATTGCCTGACATGAGGTGACCCTTTCTGTAAAAACTGTCATTAGACTCCAGTTAAAAAATTTGACAAATGAAGACCGGCAGCAATTTGAGTGAAACACTAATGGTGTTGTATTGTGGTTTCTGGAAAATTGGTTTCCTTTATCCTCTGTGGTGAACGATAAGCAAATGAAACAATTGCTTCCATGGTTTGCACAGTCCTGTTAAGAAGTTTAATCTTTTTATGTAACCCTCCTCAAGCATCTCTGCTTGTGACTATTATTATTTTGTAGGTATGGTATTCCTGATCCATGTTTAAGAAGAGATTTTGATATGAGACTGAAAATCAGGATGGCTTCAGTCAGATATGTTCATACAAATCACTTTCAGATTGAAACTGTAGCATTTCTACAACATTTTATGCAGTTGCAGGATGTACTCAGTAGAATGAGAGCTGAATCCGCAGGACAACAGGTGAGTTGTATTTATGCTGGATATATTTCAAGACCTAAAAGCAAAATTTTTAATTTGCTAAGTTGCATTTATCTATACAGGCACTCAAAAAGGCTGCACATTGGTACTCAAGAAAATTGAAATCAAAGTGCCTTGGCATTGATTTCTAATTAAGCCTTGTTTGCATTTGCAGATAGTCAACTGATTGGCATGAATTGGTGTTGTACATGTGTGGTGCCATTTTGACCCCTCATTTATTGTTCCACTCAAGGGATGATATGGCTTGTTCTTTTTACCAATTTGATGATGTCTGGTCAGTTCTCATTTGAATTGAGTCCTGTTGCTGGTGAGTTGTCACCACAAGAAGAGTTAGAATGGAAAATGTCAAAAGTCATTTTGGTAGTGATACATTCAAAGTGATAGCTTTGAGTAATTTCAATATCATTTAGTCAGAACCCCAACTGAACCCTGTTCTTCATGGTTCTAATGTTAATGAAAGAACATTGCAGATCATGGTTCATGCACTTTTCTATGCTGAATTTTCCCTGAGGTGTACCTTTAGTTGCTATATGAATAAATTGCTCAACCTTTCAGAAACAAATACACAGAACGACACACATGTTTGAATGCATTAATCAATATGGCACGTTTGCCAGCGCGGAAGGATAGAACGAGAGGCTGCAGGCCTCGAGTTTTATCCTTCTGTGATGGCACAAGTGCCATGTCAATTAACCCATTCAAACACGAATGTCATTCTGTGTTTATTACATGTCTTCACGTCTATAAAAAAAAACAATTATTAGAAGGACACGCAACATAAAGAACACATTTTATCGCCAACCAAATTTACGAGGGGAACCCATGTTACTATTTCCTCCCCTGAGTTCCAATGTGTTCTATGTGCCTACTGGCACATAGAACACATTGGAACTCGGGGAATGATTTCCAGCTATCACTAGTGATTCAAATTGTAATTGCATTGCACAATTTGTTGAAAATTCCAGTGAAATTTCGCTTCTAATTAAAAATAGTCTGTCAACCTTTTCAGTTCCACACATATTTTCATTTTCTGCACGGTTTAGTGTTGCTGTAGATGGGATTACATAGAACAGGCATATAATAAATGATAGATCCATCTATTTGTACTTACAGTTTCGTTTGTACGAAATAGTCTAGTACATATATTGATACTGAGTTCATATGGAGATAGTCAGCACTAGTAAGACATCCATAGTATCGAAAAATTGGGAAGTTGATTCGACTCGAGATTTGATTCAGTTTCAATCTTTTTAACTGATTTGATTCTAGGTTTGATTTGAGTTAAAAATTGTGATTTGCATGGCCCTGGTCAAGCAAAACTTGAAAAAATAACATTTGAATGGCAAATTTTGTGTCAACACTGGCAGGATTTGGCTGATGTGGTAAGATTGATGCCTTTCCTAAGAATACATGGTAAGAAGTAAAAAAAATGTTTTCCCAAACCAACCGGTCTCCCTACCAAGAACCTTTTTAACTGATTTGATTCAAGATTTGATTTGAGTTAAAAATTGTGATTTGCATGGCCCTGGTCAAGCAAAACTTGAAAAAATAACATTTGAATGGCAAATTTTGTGTCAACACTGGCAGGATTTGGCTGATGTGGTAAGATTGATGCCTTTCCCAAGAATACATGGTAAGAAGTAAAAAAAATGTTTTCCCAAACCAACCGGTCTCCCTACCAAGAACCTCCTCCCCTCCCCCCTCCCCCCCCCCCCCCCCACACACACACACACACAAAAAATAAAAAATACATTTCGATTTTCGAAACCAAAGTCTGATTTGTTTTTCTTTTTGTTGTGAACATATATGTAATTTTTTTTTTTTTTATTACTGTTTCCTCATATCATTGCCTACAACAGCATGGTATCCCCCAGTGTTGGAAAGCTGCCTGACCTTATTAAATTGAAGTCCTGTTTTAGTTAGGCCGCACAAAGTAGATCTTCTGTTTCTCAGGCCATTATTTGTGAAATTGCATGCGGGCGAGCGGTTTTTTATTTTTTTTATTTCAGTAATTTCTTCTTTGCCATCAAAAGTTCATGTTCTTGGTTCAAGTTTTAGGCCTCATAATCTACAGAATAGCATGGGTGGTGGTGTATTTCATCCCTTGAGTGCAAGAAGGCTTTGCAATGCTAAAGCATTGCAAAGCCTTCTTGCACTCAAGGGACAAATTCATCAATTTTTTTAACTTGGGTAAAATATCAGACATAAACCATTTAATTTTTATTTTTTTTAAGTTTAAATTGGTTATAAAAAGGGAGCATGCGGCAGCAAAAAGGACCATGCGGGAGGGCCTGAGAAACAGTTTTTTAATTTTTTTAGGCCTTAGTTTAAACAATGTTTATTTCCAAAGTATGAAAGTACATGTCTTATCAACCTACCTTACAATTGTTTACTACAGGCTTGCACTACAGTGGAAGACCCTAACTCAGATAAAATACTCTCTATTTTAATCTTTCCCAAGAGATTTGGGAAAGAAAAGTGGTGTAAAAACACCACGAAAAAATAAGCCAAAACTGGGTTGAGCGCCATCGGCGCACACCCAGTACGGGACGCTCTTCTCTTAGTACAATTCCACGACTTCCGTTAACAAGTGCGCAAACAGTCATCAAACCATTCTTTTTTTGTCCGTGAAGCGTGGAGGACATGTCGCCATTTTGCATTATGAAACAGTGATAATTCAACTCGTCGATAATGGTTTTCCTGTGACTGGAATTATGGATCTGAAGATCGTATAATAACATGACTGTGTTTTATATATTCTCGTCAATATTTTCAACCACATTCTCATTGAATTTTAATTATATATTCCGTTTTCGCGAATGTTTTTTTGACATCGTGTCAACACAGTTGGAAATAAAATTTTTCGGTTTTTCTTGTAGTTGGGGGTGTTCTTCTACTTTATGTATCTGTTGAGTTCACCTTTTTCTTCTACTGCTCTCACCTCTGTTATTTCCAGTTCGGTTCCTTTAGGACAATTCCTTTTGCCCTCGCTTTTGGTGCGTTCTTGTGGCTGTTACTCCCGCACCTGCGGGGGGGGGGGGGGGGGGATTCTGTCATTCCCGACACGACCACATCTGGTGTGAGTTATACCCCCTCCGCGTGGGATGTTCAGCTCCTCCTGCACTCGCAGGGGGTGGGGAATGCTGTCATTTCGGGGCCTCCCGACATGACCATGCCTGGTGAGAGTTACACCCCCTCCATGGGGGATGTGCAGCTCCTCCCGCACCCACGGGGGGTGGGGAACGCTGTCGTTTCGGGGCCTCCCGACACGACCACGTCTGGTGAGAGTTATTCACCATCTGTGGGGGATGTGCAGTTTTTTTACTGTGGTGGATACTGCAGGAGCTGTTGGTTTTCTGGTGAAGAGATGCCTGGTTCTGGGACTATGCGCCCTCTCCAGTCGACATCTGAGGCTGTCACTAGGGTTGTGACTCCTCCTTTGAAGGCCGAGGTAGGTGGCTCTCTACCCTTTTCTGCCAGTTCCAACAGCTCCCGTCGTATCTGCAGCTACTGCTGTTCCGTCTACAACGTCATTGGCCACTTTTTTAGCCGGCCTCGGCTTATCCCTGCAGGTGTCTGCAGTGATGTCTGTAGTGTCGTTGTGGGGTGTCGGCCTCAGCCTTCCCTGACTTCAACTCGGCGAAGTCGGAAGTGGCTCCCGACTGAACCCCCAGCTGTGTCCTCTCAGCCATTGAGCACAGCAGTTTTATCCCTGCAGGGATCTGCAGAGGTGTCTGGTGGTGTTGACGTGGGGTATCGGCCTCAACCTTCCCTGACTTCAACTCGGCGAAGTCGGAAGTGGCTGCCGACCGAACCCCCTGCTGTGTCCTCTCGGTCGTTGAGCACAGCAGTTTTATCCCTGCAGGGTTCTGCAGGGGTGTCTGGTAGTGTAGACATGGGGTATTGGCCTCAGTCTTCCCTGACTTCAACTTGGCGAAGTTGGAAGGGGCTGCCGGCCAAACCCTCTACTATGGTCTCTCAGCCGTCAAGTACCTCAGTTTCTCTCATTGGATTCGGATGTTCCTGGTGGGGTCACCATGAGCTCCGTGGAGTTTCCGTCCACGCACTCTGGTCCCATGGCCAGTTTTGTGTGACCAACGCTTTTTGTGCAGCCTGGACCTTCTGTCCTGCAGAGGTCCACAGGGACTCTCCTGAGTTTCTGCCCTTACCCCACTACACATCTGCTTTCAGATGTTTTCGGCTGCAGCCCGTCGCCCTGCGTCGGGTGTATTTGAGGATCGTGACCCTTCGCTGGTAAATGGGTCAGGAGTGAAGCCACTTTGTCAGTTTGTTCCCACGTCATTCCGTTTCGACAGTCAGTGAGCTTAGGGAGGCCCTCTCCTTGCTTACTTAGGTTCTGTCCAAGAGCCTTTTCCGTTGCTTCCAGCGGGGCTACAAATGGTTTCTGGGCACCCGCTGTGGCGCCGCCTCCCGGAATTGGAAACAGGTTGCTTTCTGATCACCTGATGTGCCCACACCATGGGAGGCGCCGGCTGGTTTGCCAATGATGGGCTATGTGTCTTCCAACTCATGGGATGAGTCTGATATTCCTGATGTCGAGAGCCAACAGTCTTCTGACTTGGGGGCAGCTCTTGACTTTGAGTTTGGGTTCCTTCCAGGTCTCAAACCGTCAAACCAGCCAACAGTGTCAGCCCGGCTGCGATCATCGGTCGCACGCCTACAGCCTGTGGAGCAACATGCTTCTGGGTGCCTTCGCCCGTGCCTGTCGATACAGGTGGTTGAAGCATTTACCGCTTTGGACTCTAAGCTGAGTTCCAAGGCTATGAAGACATCGTTCTTCATCAAGGTTGACATGTTTTGCCTCTGGTGCGTTATCGTTCCTACGATTTCGCCAATCCGTCAGTCTGCCAGACTGTGATGATCTTGGATTGGGACTCCTCAGCCATATGGAGACTCTGGAGTCCAGGTTGGGCTTATCGAGAGGGATGCTGGAATGCGTTCTCTCTTCAATCACGTCGTTTCTGCTTTGCTGCTTATCTGCTCCCAGATGAGTTTGACGACAAACAGGTTTTTGTTTTGTGTGTGCTGTTCAAGGAACTCATGCATCTTCTCACACACATGCTAGCTTGGAATTAGTTCGCAGGTACGCTGTGCTGGACACAAGATGTCCCCTTCTTGAGGGGCAGTGCGCTGTTCTTCGATCTGTCTCTTTCAGCGAGTCCGCAACTATTCCATGGTTCCGTGGCGACGGTCCGGGATGACTCCCTTTGTCATTCCATTGATCTGCTGCTGCTTAGTCAGCTTGATCAGCCTTCTGTTGGAGGCAGGCGCCATCCAAAGCCTAACAAGTACCCTCCTGCTTCCTCTGCGAAGCTAAGGGCTGATCCTCCTACCGCAACTTCTACTCACTCACAGGGTGGGGTAGGCATTGGCAGTAGTCCCCTTGATTTCATCTCAGGTTGAGGCACTCCACTAAGTAGAGAGTGCCTCTTCCAACATGATTCCCTTTCAACGTTACATGTTGGGAACTTGTGACCACGGAGATTGTCTAGTTGATATCCTCCACAGGCAATCCAATGCTGCTTTTCTGGAGTCTGATGTTGTCACACTGTTGAGCCTACTCCCGTCACTAGGGTTCAGAGTCAACGGAGAGAAGTCGGACCTGGTCCCTTCTCCGTCTTGTCATCTGGGATGGACTTCATCAGCTCGGAGTCTTCCCCAACTGCTTGGTCTCTGTGTTTTGGTGACGGATCTCATTCCTCAGGTCAACTGCATGTCGGACCTCTCCAACACTTTTTGCTCAGTCGTTGGAGGCTGAATGTCAATCCTCTGGTTCTGGTGCTTCTGTTACCGGAGTCTCTTCCTCGTCACCTTCTCCCCTGACAGATGTTCAGTGGATTATGCAATGTTCCGTTGGACTTCCCTACGTCCAATCGTGTTCTGACGGTAACCGCCAATGATCTTGGATGGGGTGTGACGTTGGATCCTCTAGGTCTTTTCCTTCACGGGTCATGGGACCAGGATCTAGCAGCTCTTCTTGTCAAAAAGAAGGAGCTTCTTGCTCCTCTTCTTCTGTGTTTCCGACAGTGGATCCCCCGCTTTTCGAATTGTCAGGTCCTTCTGTGGTCTGACAATTCTACGGTGGTTGTTTACATTCGGAACCAGGGCAGAACGCACTATGTGCCCATGTACGATTTGGTTCGGGATCTTATACTGCTCGCTCAGGATGTCAACGCCGGAGTGGTGGTTCGTCACATTCCCGGTCGTCTGAACGTCCTAGCCGACTCCCTGTCCCAACGGGGCAGGTTCTTTTCCACCGAAGGAATGCTCCACATGGTGGTGTTCCAGTCTCTTTGCGATCTCTAGGGTCATCCCCAAATCGATCTCTTTGCGATTCATTGGAACCATCAGGTGGACACTTCGTGTCCCTGTGTCTCTGTGTTCAGATGCTCTGGCTTTCGCATTGGACGCTCTGTCCCTCCTTTGGGACAATCTTGTCGGCTACGCCTTCCTACCGGTTCCGATTCTGCCTCAGGTTCCAGCCCAGATATGAACCTGCAGTTGTCGAATCCTTTCGATCACACCCCTGCAACCTTGATGGGTGTGGATCAATCTGCTCTACTCTCTGTTAGCAGCGGTTCCGGCATGTCTCCCTCTACGTCGCGACTTTCTTTGCCACAGTCGCCCGAGGAGGTTTCAGGTCGACCCAACTTCATTGTGCCTTCATGCATCTTTTATCGGGTCCTGTCTCCTCCGTAGTGGTTTTTAGAGACGAGCAGTGGAGTTGCTTTTTCTTCAAGGAGGCACTCACTCCACTGGTTTAGCCTCTGTGGCTAAGTAGAAGGTTCTTCTGTCGATGGTGTGCGATCACTCTGTTGCTTCTGTCACTCCTTCGATCACACCAATTGTGGAGTTTCTGGTATATGTTTGTTTCTGGGGGTCTCCAGCAATGGATACAAGTCCATGCTTCAGAGACCTTTTTCATATGTGGTACTGCATCGTTTCGGCACTCATCCTTGCCTCTCCAAGCTTGTTCAGCACTTTTCCTTGAAAAGGCGTAAGACTTTGCAGTTTACTCCAAGATGGACACTTTCTTGGGCGCTGCTCTGCTTGGGGGGGGGGGGGGTTCGTGCCTTTATCCTGGGTGGATATGCGTTTTCTCACATGCCAGATCTCTCCTGAATCCATTTCTCGATGGATTTGCCTTGCTATTCGTGCAGCTTCCGCTCGTCTAGCTACTGGCGATTGTCTTACCAATTGTTTTTCTGCCATGAGGTGCGTGCATTGTCTTCCTCTCGGGGCTTATACTAACTCCGTCATGTTGTCGGATGTTATGCTGGCAGCCTACTGGAGAAATGCTACCTTCTCCACTTATCTGCGACTGTTTCAGGAGCAGACAGAGGATCTTTGTTCTACGGGCCCTCTTTCTTCTGCTCAGGCTGTTGTCTATCCCAGCCATTCAGCTTCTTACAGTGTCAGTTCCAGCTCCATGCTGTTACTGCCCTTTCTGTCTGTGCGTCACACATCACCATACGCCTCATCTTTCTTTGTCTTTTTTTAATGTTTGTGATGCTATGGTTTGATAGAACTAGGGATCTCTTCCTCTGTCCGAGGTTCCAGTGCAATTGAGTTATGTGTGGGTTGATTCCTTCCATCCTATTGTCTATTCAGCCTGTAGTAAACAATTGTCAGGTAGGTTGATAAGAAATAAATTTTATAGTAAATTTCCTTTCTTATTATACCTTCCGCAATTGTTTACATGGAGGCCCTCCCGTCTTCTTATTCAGGTAAGAATCCTTCCTCCCCACTGATCACATAACTCCTATGTTGGCGGACTCAAAAGAATGGTTTGATGACTGCTTGCGCACTGGTTAACGGAAGTCGTGGAATTGTACTAAGAGAAGAGCGTCCCCTACTGGGTGTGCACCGATGGCGCTCGACCCAGTTTGGGCTTATTTTTTCATGGTGTTTTTACACCACTTTTCTTTCCCAAATCTCTTGGGAAAGATTAAAATAGAGAGTATTTTATCTGAGTTAGGGTCTTCCACTGTAGTGCAAGCCTGTAGTAAACAATTGTAAGGTAGGTTGATAAGAAATGTACTTTCATACTTTGGAAATAAATATTGTTTAAACTAACTAAAACAGGACTTCAATTTAATAAGGTCATGCAGCTTTCCAACACTGGGGGATACCATGCTGTTGTAGGCAATGCTATGAGGAAACAGTAATAAAAAAAAAAAATTACATATGTTCACAACAAAAAGAAAAACAAATCAGACTTTTGTTTCGAAAATCGAAATGTATTTTTTATTTTTTGTGTGTGTGTGGGGGGTGAGGGGGGAGGGGAGGAGGTTCTTGGTAGGGAGACCGGTTGGTTTGGGAAAACATTTTTTTTTACTTCTTTCCATGTATTCTTGGGAAAGGCATCAATCTTACCACATCAGCCAAATCCTGCCAGTGTTGACACAAAATTTGCCATTCAAATGTTATTTTTTTTAAGTTTTGCTTGACCAGGACCTTGCAAATCACAATTTTTAACTCAAATCAAATCTAGAATCAAATCAGTTAAAAAGGTTGAAACTGAATCAAATCTCGAGTCGAATCAACTTCCCAATTTTTCGATACTATGGATGTCTTACTAGTGCTGACTATCTCCATATGAACTCAGTATCAATATATGTACTAGACTATTTCGTACAATCGAAACTGTAAGTACAAATAGATGGATCTGTCATTTATTACATGCCTGTTCTATGTAATCCCATCTACAGCAACACTAAACCGTGCGGAAAATGAAAATATGTGCAGAACTGAAAAGGTTGACAGACTATTTTTAATTAGAAGCGAAATTTCACTGGAATTTTCAACAAATTGTGCAATGCAATTACAATTTGGGTTAGGTCTTCCACTGTAGTGCAAGCCTGTAGTAAACAATTGCGGTAGGTATAATAAGAAAGGAAATTTACTATAAAATTTATATTTTTTCACAATTCAACAGAAGCATACAACTATTAAGGAAATGGATTCAGCATCAAGCTAAAGAACTTATACTTGGCTGTTTCCAGAAAGTCCTGTTTTTGAGGTGTATGCATTCCAATGTGAAGGGCATTAAGTTTTACCCTTAGTTGCGCTTACCTGTCCATACACATGTACATACAATTTTTTGGTATGCAGATGATATCTTGAGTATGCATTCAGATATATTTTTTAAACTTCCACCTGTTGTCCAGAATGACAAAATACAGGTCAAGTTCACATTTAGTCATATTTGCACGCTCTGTTTTTATGTTATTACCCTTGATTTAGTGAAAAATAATGCAGATTACCCACAACTACCACTAGTCCAGACATGCTGGCTACTCTGTTAAAGTCAAGCCAAACACTTAATTTTGAGCCTCCTTTGTTTTCAAGATTAACCCTTTACCTAACATGAAAAGCAGACGACACTTGCAAAAAAAATTCCTGAGTAACTAATTTTTAGCCCAACTGTTTACAGTGAGGGCTACAGTCATGACTTTTGTCTGTCCATCCGTCCGTCCATCTGTCCGTCTGTTAACATTTAGAGTTTTGGTTAAAGTTTTTGGTTAAAGTTTTTTACTGAAGGTTCAAGTGGTGTTTTTTTTTTTCCCTGTTTAGTTAACATTTGGAGTTTTGGTTAAAGTTTGTGGTTAAAGTTTTTTATTCAACCTTCAAGTACAGGCTACACCCCGAAGTTCTTGTTTGATCGTCACGAAATTTCATGTGCAGGTTTGGGGTCATGTCTAGATGAGAACGTCCCCTTTTGGTCTTGATCGGTCAACCGGTATGGCTGCCCGAGCCCAAAACTCGAAAACCATTAGCACAGTCTACAGGTCGTATTTATGAAGGGATTTCATTGTAACTTGGTAGGATGCCTCTGTATAATGCCTAGATGAGAACATCCCCTTTTGGGCATGATCTGTCAACCGTGATGGCTGCCCAAGCCCGAAACCCAAAAACTTTTAGCACAGTCTGCAGGTCATGTTTAATATGGAAGGATTTCATTGTAACTTGCTACGATGACTTCGTATGATGTCTAGATGAGAATTTCCCCATTTGGGTATGATCTGTCAACCGAGATGACTGCCCAAGCCCAAAACCCAAAAACCTTTAGCACAGTCTACAGGTCATATTTATGAAGGGATTTCATTGTATCTTGATAGGTTGACTTCATATTATGTCTACATGAGAAAGTCCCCTTTTGGACGTGATTGGGCATCTGTGACGGCTACAGGGGCCTGAAGCCCAAAAACATTTAGTACAGTCTACAGGTCATATTTATGAAGGGACTTCATTGTAAAATGGTAGGATGACTCCAAATAATGTCTAGATGAGAACGTCACATTTTGATCTCGATCATTCAGCCTTGATGGCTGCCCGAGCCCAAAAACCTTTAGCATAGTCAAAAGGTCATATTTATGAAGGGATTTCATTGTAACTGGTTACGTTGACTCCATATAATGCCTAGGTGATGACATCCTCTTTTGGTCGTGATTGGTCAACTGTGATGGCTACAGGTTCCAGAAGCCCGAAAACTTTGAGCACAGTCTACAGGTCATATTTATGAAGGGATTTCATTGTAACTTTGTAGGATCACTCCATATGATGCCCAGATGAGAATGTGCCCTTTTGGTTGCTATCATTCAACCATGATGGCTGCCCAAGCCCGAAACCCGAAAACCTTTAGCACAGTCTACAGGTCATATTTATGAAGGGATTTCATTGTAACTTGGTAGGTTGACTTCATATAATGTCTAGATGAGAATTCCCCTTTTGGACACGATTGGGCAACTGTGACGGCAACAGGGGCCCGAAGCCCAAAAACCTTTAGAACAGTCTACAGGTCATAATTATGTAGGGATTTCATTGTAGCTTGGTAGGATGACTCCAAATAATGTCTAGATGAGAACGTCCCCTTTTGGTCGCAATCATTCATCCTTGATGGCTGCCCAAGCCCAAAAACCTTTAACATAGTCTATAGGTCTTATTTATGGAAGGATTTTATTGTAACTTGTTAGGTTGACTCCATATAATGCCTAGATGATGACATCACCTTTTGGTCTTGATTGGTCATCTGTGATGGCTACAGGCGCCCGAAGCCCGAAAATCTTGAGCACAGTCTACAGGTCATATTTATGGAGGGATTTTATTGTAACTTCATATGGTCACTCCAGATGATGCCCAGATGAGAATGTCCCCTTTTGGTTGCGATCATTCAACCATGATGGCTGCACGAGCCTGAAGCCCAAAAACCTTTAGCACAGTCTTCAGGCCATATTTATGAAAGGATTTCATTGTAAATTTATAGGTTGACTTCATATAATATCTAAATGAGAACAGCCCCTTTTGGACACGATTGGGCAAGTGTAACGGCTACAGGGACCCGAAGCCCAAAAACCTTTAGCACAGTCTACAGGTCATATTTATGAAGGGATTTCGTTGTACCTTGGTAGGATGCCTCCAAATATTGTCTAAATGAGAACGTCCCTTTTGGTCACGATCATTCAGCCTTGATGGCTGCCCAAGCCCAAAAACCTTTAGTATAGTCTATAAGTCATATTTATGGAAGGATTTCATTGTAACTTGTTAGGTTGACTCCATATAATGCCTAGATGATGACATCCCCTTTTGGTCATGATTGGTCAACTGTGACCGCTACAGGGGCCCGAAGCCCGAAAACCTTTTGCACAGTCTACAGGTCATATTTATGAAGGGATTTCATTATAACTTCGTAGGATCACTCCAGATGATGCCCAGATGAGAATGTCCCCTTTTTGTTGTGCGCATTCAACCATGATGGCTGCCTGAGCCCAAAGCCTGAAAACCTATAGCACAGTCTACAGGTCATATTTATGAAGGGATTTCATTGTAACGTGGTAGGTTGACTTCATATAATGGCTAGATGAAAACATCTCCTTTTGGATGCAATTGGGCAACTGTGATGGCTACAGGGGCCCGAAGCCTGAAAACCTTAAGCACGGTCTAGAGGTCATATTTATGAAGGGATTTCAATGTAACTTGGTAGGATGACTCCAAATAATGTCTAGATGAGAACGTTCCATTTTGGTCGTGATCATATAGCCTTGATGGCTACCTGGGTCCAAAACCCAGAAACCTTTAGTATAGTCTATAGGTCATATTTATGGAAGGATTTTATTGTAACTTGTTAGGTTGACTCCATATAATGCCTACATGATGACATCCCCTTTTGGTTGTGTTTGGTCAACTGTGATTGCTTCAGGGGCCCGAAGTCTGAAAACCTTGAGCACAGTCTACAGGTCATATGTATGAAGGGGTTTCATTGTAACTTCGTAGGATCACTCCTGATTATGCCCAGATGACAATGCCCACTTTTGGTCACGATCATTCAACCATGATTGCTTCCCGAGCCAAAAACTTTAGTACAGACTACAGGTCGTATTTGTGAAGGGATTTCATTGTAACTTAGTAAGAATGACTCAGTATAAAGTCGAGATGAGGACGTTCCCTTTTAGTTGCAATCAGTCTACCATCATGGCTACACAGGCCTGAAGCCCGAAAATGTTCAGCACAGTCTACAGGCCATATTTATGAAGGGATTTCAATGTAACTTGAGAGGATGACTCATTTTGAAATAATTTCACTGTAATTTAGTAAGATTCATTGACATACATTAACTGTGAGGGCCACATACATTAACTGTGAGGTTATATTAACCCACCCCTCAGCTCTTTAGTACCGTGTAAACCTCATATTATTTTTATTAAAAACATAGCATACAGGGAACAGAAATTAACATATTCCCAATTATCACAATTCTTATTTTATTTCATAATCCTTTCATAAACATTGAACATTATCCTTTTCATCAAACACAACACACAGACAAGTTAAGCTACAGTGTCATTGACACCTTCATTATCCCCTCCCAGAAGGGAGGGATATAGCACAGAGCTTGCTCCGTCCATCTATCTGTCATTCCATCTGTTCATTCGTCAGGCCATCTGTCTGTCAGAACTTTCTTTATGCCTTAACGTAAACAAAAGTTAACAGATTTCAATTTTTTTCCGTACATCTCTCTAGGCCAAGTTTGATGACCACAATCATCCAATGAAAATTGTTGAAGTTATTGCCCTGCCCAGCACCCGCCAATTAGGCATTTTTTTCTTCTTCCTTTCCTCCAATATGCATTTTGAACTATTTACAGTCACTACATGCGTAACTTTTTTTTAAAGTCATGTAAGCACCCCCCCCCCCCTGTGGGGATGTCCTATTGGGCACTTCTTTTTTCTTTCCAAAAAGATGCGTTTTTACAGTTTTGCTTAAAAGTTTGTGATTAATAATCCAGACAAACACCACACACCCCCTCCCCTACACCCCCACCCCCACCCCGCAGTGCCAATTAGGCATTTTTTTTTCTCTTTTCCCATAATGCATTCTGAAGGATTTAGACTGACCACATGCAGGAAAAAAAATGGACTCCCATAACTTGTATATCACGAGTGCAGATATGGCAGATTCGTCAAAAAATTAATTGGCGATTTTTTAGAATAGCACTGGCCGGTTTTAGCTGTTACATTGGGTAAAGGGTTAAGTAACACAAATGAGATTTGAATTTGACCACTTGTTCAGTAGTCAAACTTACAAACTAATGAGACATTATTTTTGAAAGCTGCATAGATTTCATGAGGATGGATACAAATTCGTAACTATCTTTATACAATTCATTAAGAGTACTTCAAAACCTGACTTTCTTGGAAAACATTGTGGAAAGGTTGGAAAAATCTATTTATGTATTTGCTTGGTAGAGTTGAGACAGTTATCTAGCTAACCTGTTGTAGAGCAATTATAAGCTTCTGATTATGATTTTTATACCCCCACTTTTGAAGAAAATGGGGGTATACTGGATTACATGCGTCCGTCTGTTCGTCCATCCATCCATCCATCCGTCTGTGCATCCGTGAGTGAGTCTGTCTGAAAATATTCATAACTTAAGTAAATTATTATTTTTTATAATATTTTTGTTGGTCATAGGTATGCCCACACTAGTTATTTTTTTTTTTTATTATTTCTTTTTATTACTTGTTCACTTAGAAATTGTGTCCGTCTGAGCCAAATTTTGTATAGTTCAGCCTGTATCTCGGGTATCGAATGTTTTATTGTAATGAAATTTGCCATGAACACTGCTTATGGTATAGGCTTTAAAAGAAGGATTCAACGATATTTCTCTCATTCTCCTTTTTAGAGTTGTCCCCCTTTTTTGACTTAGAAATTGTAGGAAATAGACATTATTTGTTTGTTCAGCCTGTATCTCAGGTATGGGTTATCTGATTTTGGTGAAATATGGCATGCAGTTTGCCTATGACAAAGGCTTCTGCCTCATTGCATAAAACTTCCAAACACCAAACAATTTACCATACCTTTTGACTTAGAAATTGTTGAAAACTTTTGAAGAAAATGGGAGGGGGGGGGGACATACTGGATTGGGGTTATCGGATTTCAGTGAAATATGGCATGCAGTTTGCCTATTACAAAGGCTTCTGCCTCATTGTGTAAAACTTCCAAACACCAAACAATTTACCATACCTTTTGACTTAGAAATTGTTGAAAACTTTCGAAGAAAATGGGAGGGGAGGGGGGCATACTGGATTGGGTTATCGGATTTCAGTGAAATATGGCATGCAGTTTGCCGATGACAAAGGCTTCTGCTTCATTGTATAAAACTTCCAAACACCAAACAATTTACCATACCTTTTGACTTAGAAATTGTTGGAAATTGTTGAAAACTTTCGAAGAAAATGGAAGGGGGGGGGGGGGGGGGGGTATACTGGATTGCGTCCGTCCATCTGTGCATCCATCCGTCAGTCTGTATGAGAATATTCATAAATGATATTTGTTAGTCATGGGTATGCCCACACTAGGCGGTACACCACATGGGGGTATGCACTGGACGAAAGTCCAGCTCTTGTTTCTACTGGGTTGCCCACTCACCCTACTCAGAATGTAACTTATGCAAATCATGCATTCAACACTCTGGCCTGATCATCATGCCTGAATATTATTTGCGAGATTTGCATAAGTTACATTCTATCAGAACCCAGTGTTTTATGTAAGATTTCAGTGAGTTATGTTCTGCATTCTTCTCACTATCTGAATCCACTAAAACAAAATTTTCCTGTCTCCTCTGACAAGGCCAAAAATAAAAGTCCCTGTGTTTATGGTAACCTTGGAAAAAAACTAGCTTTGGAAGGTAGAGTTTTTTTTTATTTTATTATTTTTTTTTTTTTTGTAAATGTTTTCTACAAGTTTGACAAATTGTTGCCGATGGATATTGGATAGAGATATGTTTTGATGTGCACTGATGACTGAAAAGATACAAGATAAATATTACTCAGCTGTACTTTATTTCCAATAATAAAGTTTTTCAGTTTTGCAATTTGAATTCTCTTCACATTCATTTAGAAAAATTTAGAAAATGTACACAATTTATACAGAGATGTTCTGATTTTATCCATAAAAATATTTGGAGTGGGCAAGATTTTTTAGTGTCAGTAGAATTATCTAAAACACATGTATTATACCAGTTCAAGCTCCTAGTGTGCTTGTTCACTGTTCAAAAGTAATAGCCAGCTAATTGCTAATGAAATGGTTACACTGAACAATTAAGGGGTAACTGGATTCCCTTACCATTTCAGTCAAGTTCCTTCTATACACAACAGGT